>SKCR01047763.1:0-147245 GCA_019454045.1 Zanthoxylum bungeanum
AACTTGGAGCTTGACGAAGGAGCTCAAAAGCCGAAAAACAGTGGACTGCACAACCAGTCACTTCCGTGACTTCATGAGGCAGAAAATCAGATTTTATTGCCTCCTTCGTCGCTCAACCGATCGATGTGAGTATTCCGCAACTTCGTTGATTTGTATTCACACTTATTTCATGCTTGTTTAATGATCTTGGGACCTTAGCAAACACCAACACACACATGATAAGAAACTTTTGTAAATTAAATCTAAATAAGGTCAAGGATTACCAAAAGTGTGTTTACTCCTCTTTTTACAATAAAAATGTGAGTAGGGCCAAAGGTCAGGAAAAGTTTTTTTAAAAGTGCAACTTTTAGTGTCGAATTAAATTTGGACGTTAAAGGATTTATTAGCGTCGAAAAAAATTTGGACGCTAAAAATTTGGACTCTAAATATCTATTTTCTTATAGTGAATGAAAATCTAATCATGTTACAACTCCACATGTTTATTTTATTTCAACACACATGATAAGAAACTTTTGTAAATTAAATCTAAATAAGGTCAAGGATTACCAAAAGTGTCTTCACTCCTCTTTTTACAATCAAAATGTGAGTAGGGCCAAAGGTGAGGAAAAGTTTTTTTTTTTTTATTAAGGAATATCTAAATTTCTTTTTTTATATATTTAATTGTTATTTCACCTAAATTCTAAATTAAACATATTTTTTAAATTTTGATCCCGTGATTTTTTACTTATACGGTAAAAACTAAACCAACTAAACTATCATTTGAGAATAAGGGAGGAAAAGATTAATGAAAGCATAATGTGTTGGATTTTATTGCTTCCAAGGAGCGCAGCCCAGCAATTGGAGCTTGAGATATTGTCTTCAAGGTCTCAAGTTTGAGTCATGGATAACATCTTTGTAAGAGCATGATACAACACTAGTTTACCCACGCATCCACATCGAGATCTAGTGACCCTGATATAAATAATGTGAAGTTTCCCCGATATCAAAAAAAAAAATGTGTTGAAATTTATTCAAAGATAAACTGAACAATTTACTAATGTATCCAAAAAATAATCTCCAGCGAGGGGAGACAAATAAAGGTACGACACACGAATTGCGACCATTTACAAGTTTTCTTCATAATCTTGGGGACCTGTGAGAAAGACCATGAGCCATGAATTGAGATGAATGATTGTCAGGTATCATTATTTAATAGTTATTAAAACTTTCATTTAAAACAAAATAACAAAAAAAAAAAATTAAAGATTTCTCATTGTACAAACCCTAGAATAGACTCAGTCGAAGTTCGGGTTCCAAACTAGAACCGAATTGAAAGGTTTCGTTTTTTGTTCGGGAACCGAAACCATTACCAGTTCCAACCGAAACTGTTGGAACCGTAAGGTTCCAACCTTAGAGCCGGAACTCGAGCTGATTTAAGGTAATAAGAAGATGTCCCCGATGATTTTAAAGACTTGTTCGAAAATTACGGAAGCGGAACGAGAGCTGAATGATCAACAGCATGAACATATAATGATGATGAATAAATAATTGTAATGGAATTAATTCATCTCATTCAAAGAGGATACGTCGACAGCTTAAATTTTTATTAATTTAGGTTCAACCCCTTTATTTTATTTTTATTTTAAGTTTTTAAATAATGAAATTAATGTAAGAAAATTCAAATTAATAATTTTTTTATTATATAAAATTGTAACGTCTCATGATTAATTTTTTCTTTTATTTTTTAATTAAAAATTTGATACGAACCAGGTTCACGATTCCATAATTTTATGGAACCCTAATTGAATTAGAATAATCCGGTTCGGCAACGATTCCACAAGTATGGAACCGTAAACCGAATGGTTCGGTTTCGGATCCAACCGTAACCGAACCGTTGGCCAAATCTACCCTAGACTCTTGTGTCGTCTTGAGAAAAAATATTTGTTATATATTTATATAGTAAATATTAGGGAACATCATCCTTTATAATTTCATGAAATAAATCCATGAATGATCCACTTAGGATCTAACCATACATGTATTACTATTCCTAAATTTACTCACAAACACATTGAAATAAATTTAAGTATTTCACAACACAATTGCATACGTTACTTCTTATAGAGATGTCCTTAATCAAACTTAATTGATTGCTTATCTCAATGAGAAAATGCTCATATTTATAGGAGGGGAAGTCAAGTTCTTGTACCATCATATGCATGACTTTTAATTCAATCACAAGGATGGCTTCTTATACAATCATATGCACTTGGAAGCATTGATCAATCACATATATTTGGAAGCATTGATTACTATGTAATCACATGTATTTGGAAGCTTTGATTACTATTTCATCACATGTATTTGGAAGCTTAATGACTTCCTCAAACCCCTCCAAAAAATGTTACCATAACAGGTGTATCATATGTTCCCTACGAACATTTTCTAAATGGTCATTTTCTAACTTCTCCCACTCTTACATGATGAGATCAATAATTTTTAATATCTCTACAATAATAATTCATACTTAGCAATTGTATAACACCCCAGTGATTCCGACGACTACTATATTATAGGTGTCATAATACATGATATCAATCATTCTCAAGTGTGTATTTGCTCGTCAATTACTTTCTGAACATTCGATAAATTCGTTGCAGTTCCTATACTTTCTGAACATTTGACTACTATATTGAGAGATTCCTAATAGAAATGTCGACGTGATTATATTTATAGAGATTTGACGTTTATATTTATATCTCTGGAATAATCCGGATACCTGTGACGGAGGGATTATACGTATGCAATAACCTCGGCCTATATGGTTCAGTGAGTTTATCTGTGTTCGTCTTAATTTACAGGTGGGTAGATTATAGACATAAAATTAGATTTCGTGACAGATATGCTTGAACCTAAAGAGTCTCACTAATGAAATATATTCGTAGAGCACTAGGGCAACTTTTATGAATAATATTGATTATTTATAAATTGTTTAACGATTAAACGAAAGATACTTGCATAAAGACCTTTTGGTCATTTCATAATTAATGTGTATTTGTATTTAATATATGATTTTATTAAATACACATTAATTAATTGTCAAATTATGATATTTGACATATATCATTAATATATGTATTTGGACTATTTAAAGTAAATATAATACATATATTTAAATATTTATATTTAAGTAATTATTTAATTGTTAAATAATTAAATTAATTGAAATACAAAATATATAAGTTGATATTTAAATAAGGAAATGATTAAGTGTAAAGTATTGACTTCTTACATTTAAAGAAAAAGTGACAAATTGATTTTTGCTACTTTAAATGTTAAAAATACAAAATATCTTTTTTTCTTTTTCTTGTTAATTTCGGCCAAGCCTTAGCACATATATAAGGCTTCATTTTTTTATTTGCTTCACACTTTAGGTTAAACCTCCAAATATTACAAAAGAGAGTTGAGAGAAAAAGTGAAGGTTTAAGAAAGAATTTGAAGAAAACTTCAAGTAAAGTGAGTTTTTTCAACTTTTCTTAAACTAGAAAAATATTTTTATTATTCTTAGCTACAACATGTGTTGCTTGGAAGTTTTTTCTACTCTCTTGGTTTTGTAATAAGTGTGTTGGAAATTTAATGAAAGATGTATGCATGTATATTTATTAAAGTATGCTTGTAAATGGTGTATAAGCACACTTTTGATCATTTTATGATCGTATTGCCATTCTAGAGTTGTTAAGCCACTCATTGATACCCAGAATTATTCTTGAGTTCTTTTAAAGTGGTGAGACTTGTTTGGTGTTGTAAAGATTAGATTAAAGTATTGAATTTGGTTAATTTTGGTTAATTTTGTTAATTTGATTAATTTGAGAAATTAAGGTTCTTATCCTAACCAAAATTGGGGCTTTTCATATATGTGTTGTATAATGATATATATAAGATACAAATCATTTGATGTTGATTGGAAATCATCTAAAATTGTTTTTAACAAATTTAGACCAAATTACACAAAAATGAAAGTTGATGGTGCATTCGGCAATTTGGAGTTTTTGGGGGATTTTGTGTGAGTTGTATTTTGATGTATATGACATGTATAAATCATTTTGGTAGTGATTTGAAATCACTTAAATTTGTATTTGACAAATTAGGACTAAAATGATAAAAATATAAACCTTTGGGGGTCTCATAGTAATTTTAAAAAAATCTGAATTTTGGGTAAAAATTTCAGTTTTTAAGTATTGAGTAATAAGAATAAATTAGTTTATTTTAATTGCCCAATAAAAATTATTGAAATCGGAAAAATTTGATTTTTCGAGTTCCGATGCGTTACCCAGTTATATACCTTTAAAACCCCATACAAAATGGTATGAGAGCGAGTCTGATTCTGAACCCATGATATGATTATGCCTTTAAATTTAATGTTTAATCTAATCTTTGTTTTATACATGCATGTATTTATTTAATTTGATTAAATAAAGTGAATAACATCTTTTGCGGAAAATCCATATTTGAAATAAGGTTTTATAATTAATATGTATTTGATGTATGTTTCTTGGTCCGTCTTGTCAATACGGTTTATGGATAAATATTCTACGACTATATCCAAGAACGTTCCAAAGTTGTGAGGATATAGTCGTGTAACGACCGATAGTCACTACTACTGTTATATTATAGTACCGTGGTATTACGAAACGAAGGTAACATAATATAAATTATATTGGGACACAATACACTCATGGAATGACTTTGGGGATAAACAGTAAATCTTTCGAAATTTCGACACGAAGTTCTATGATGTTCCACTTCGGACAGCCCATGATATTTGGGCGGTAACTTTCTTATATAAACTCCGATATTTATGAATTTTATATCGTCGGAAAGGTAAGATCGAGATCTACAACTTTCATATTGAATATTTTTCCAAATTCGAAACAGTAGCAAGCCAACAATGTAGGTTAAAAATTCGGATGAATAATAACCGAGGGACATTTTATTAAGCTCCCAAGTTTCTCCAAATTTCTACACTTTTCTACTCTTAAAGTGGCCAAGTATAAAAAGGGGGATATTATTCAAGTATCCTCAAAATCCAACAGAAGAAACAAAGAAAAAACGTGAAGGAAGAAGAGAATAAGAAGAAGAGGAAAGAAGGAAAATGAGAAAAGAGAAAGAAGAAAAATGGAGAGGAGGGGAAATGAAGCATTGATGAGTATGCCATCCATGAGGGATTTGAAGGGTGGTGGAACTTAACAAAAATAAGGTGAGAACTTTTTACCCAAATTTTGAATTAAGAAGTTTTGTTGATTTAATGATATAAGAGTGTTAGGAGCATATTAGAAAATGTGTTTAATGAATATATAAGTATGAAAATGGATGGTGTTGTGTAGGAATCAAAAATTGGGGTATTAAGTTAATTAGGGATTTTGAGAATTAAGAAATTTAAAGATTGCTTTAATGATGTTATATGATGGGTGAATATGAAATTGTTGTGTAAGAGTTGAAATATGGTAGAATGAAAGTGTATTTGAGCATAATGACATGAGGAAGTTGGGTTCAGGCCTGAATTTTAGCCTTGCATCGCGACGTGAATTACCACGCGCCACGATGCATTCTGGGAAATTTATGAAGATATGCTTCTGGTTTGCACGTGTTGCGACGCCCAAGAAACTTGCGTCGCGACACGCACTAGAAATCAGCAAATAATCATTTTTGGAATGGTTAGCGTCGCGACGCGTAGGGCTCTGCGTTGCGACACAAAGACCAGAATTACCCTAAAATAGTTTTAAACCATCCTAGTTCCATCCTAGCATGTTAGAGGCCGCCTTTTAGGTCTCGTATCAGTTCGTATTCATACCTCTCCAGTGTCCGATCCTTAAGTACGTCCTCAAATTTCTACAGATAGGTTAGCAAGCTTTACTAGATCATTCGAATAGTATTCCTTACGAGAATAATTATACTCTAGATCCAAGATAAGAATTTTTTTTTTCTAAGTTATTCTGGCCTATTACCGGAAGTACTAATAATGTTATGAAAGTAGATAGCAAGATATAAGAAAAGTTACCCAAATGAGTGAGAAACGAAAACTATAAGAAAGCAAGGAAAGATGTATAGTTGTGTAAATAGTCGGGGATAAAAAAAGCGAAGGGATAGAATAAGGCAGTGAAGTTCTAAGGATGCCCACCCAGGACAGTAGAGAGAGAATAGAAAGAGCCCAAACAAGTATTGGAGTGCCTAGAAGATGTTAGATTCCTTCCCTCCTCAGAAAATTCCTTCAAGCCGATCTAATAGCCTTCAGGTACTTCGTATAGATAGTAAGTTCCCCGAGTAACGAGGAAAAGCTAGAAAGATAATAGAAGCAAGAAATCAATAATTTACTCAAGAGTTCCAATAGACTGAGATGTCAAAAAGGACGTAGAGAACTCCAGATCCCCAAACCCAAACCTGGGTCCCAAAGCAGGCAAATAGAAGTCATAAACAGAAACAATTAGTTACCTTATCCCAAGTAGTCTGATGGATACAAAACCCTAAGCTATCTAGTGTTCAACCGCTTAGTCATGCCAGTTAAGGAAGCTGTCCTGACAGAGCCTATCTCATACCTACCCTACATGAGAAATAGGCTCTACCAGGACATAGAGTACCAGGACAAGGATATAGAAACCCAACGAGAGTTCATCTTAAGAAATGGAAAGAACTTGGAAGGCAGATCAGCCAGAAAAAGAATTAAGGAAGTTTCGAGGATATAAAAAGAGAACCCAGTGTAGCTCAAAGATCAAGGCAAGTCCGCGTGAGGCTTATAAGACTAGTAGAAGTCTACAGAATAGACCAAATATAGCAGAACCTACATATCAGCTCAAGTTAGTAGAAATCCGTGGAAGTATACAAGAATAGACCTGAGAGGTTGAAGATATTTATGAGTGACAAGAGTACCAGTATGGACAATAGAATATAGTGCCAAAGTCAAGACTTAAAGCAAGAACATAGATCAAAGATCTAAGAAGCAGTTAGGAGAACGAAACACCACTAGTCTTAACAGTAAGATATAGAGCAAAGAAACAAGATATGTGAATAGTAAGAGGGATGCGTGAAGTAATGAGGAAATTCAGTAGGATCCCAAGACATGGGGTAGTCGATCAGGTTCCTACAGAATGAATGATGACCCTTTCTTCTAAAAACCTCGATTTCAGTAAACATATAGATACCTAATAAGAGCATCACCAAGCCTAAGTGTAAAATAGAAATGCGTGATCTTATGGAGTGCTTGTGCTCACCCCTCAATTTAGAGCTCGGTAAAGAAATAACCAGTAAAGAAGAACAATTGATAGATTAGATGAATCACGAGATGGCTAGACAACCAAATCTATGAGTCCAATAAAACATAGATAAAAAGTATAAGATATAATAGTTCGAAGCCACGATAAGTTGAGCTAAGTCTGGAAGCCACCGTTGAATTAAGAGATCCTTAAGGAAGTAAGACCTAGGATTATGAAGAGACGAGAGAGAACGATTCTCAGGAATATAGTGAACAATTTATAAAGACTCTCATGGTATTGAGAAGGAAAAGACTAGGTAAAAAGTAATACCTGAACTAAAGAGTTAGTAGGAGATGTCCTAAATAATCGAAGTTGATAGAGTTTTCAGGAAAGTAAAGGTGTAAGGAGTTCAAGGAACTAAGACAAGAAAGAAACATATGTAGCAGAGTAAGTTTCTTAAGGAAGAATAGTAAAGAGAGTATAGCGGCACTCAGAGAGAGAAAGTAACGACTTCAGAAGGTTAACAACAGAGACTAAATAGAAAGAAGTACATGGGCGATACAATAAAGTTTTTAGAAAGTATGACTCTAGAGGAATTTCATAGAGGAGGTAGTGTGTTCGATAATCGAAAATAATCGGAAGTAAAGCTGGAGAGGGAAAACCAGATAGTTTTTAATAAGTATTTCCCTAGTGTAGGGAAAATCATCAAATATATATGTATATATATATATACACGAGGGTCCTAAGTTCATAGATAAATAGATATTGAAACCAGATCACCATAATCAGGAAGGTCTCAGGATAAGTTCCCACCCTCCCAACCCTCGTTAGACAATAATAGCAGAGATGGACTTTCAAGGTTGCCTCAAGATACTCCTAAGAATAAGTGAAAGTATAGTGAAAGAGAACCGAAACTTAAAACCTTTGGATAGAGGTACAAGGAACCAGAATTAGAACGTAATAGTGGATATGTAAAGGAAGAATATATCCCACAGATAGGAAGACAGAGAAATAGACCAAGGAAGTTCTTAATATAGAATAGGATAAAGTAGAAGATGAAAAGAATTCTAAGTAAAAAGGTTTGGAAGTGAAGCCATCAAGGTGCAACAACGGTAGGAGAGAATACCTAATGAGGACAGACAAAAGTGAGTAACAACAAGGTTTCTTAGTATCAGAATGAAACCAAAGCTCCCTTATGTGTTAGCTCACGTAAAGAACATTAAGTACCCAGCCCTACTCTTAGTTGACCAAATCACTACGGGTTTGGGACGACCTAAGCCACGGGTATGGGTGGTTTGGTAGATATATAGTATACCATGGAATTGAGAAAATAAGTTATTGTAAAGTTGCAATTAGCATAGTGAATGAGTCATCAAGGTATGATTTAATTGCATGTATTTAAGAAACGACCCTTAACGACATTAGACTATAGAGAACAATGTCACTTTGGAAACCATAACCAAACTTAGTAGCAATGGAAGTAAGGGTATGAAGAAAGTATGAACTGTAACTAGAACCAAAGATCCATCGTTCGGGTCAATAACAAAAGTGTACTTTGAGCAAAATTATACATACAGTTAAGCCCCAGAGAAGCTACTAGAACCAACCTCCTTAGTACCAACTCATTGGGTAATCAACAATAGTGAACAAGCGGTACATAAAAGTTATACAGATAAGCAGAGGCAAGAAAAGTTATAGAGCGGTACTGATAAATAGCTTGGTATGAATAGATGTATGTATATGCCTTCTAGAGTTAAGGTATGAGTGAAGAAACCCCATTACACGACACACGGTACCTTCAAAGATGAAACAAGTAAAGGTTGGAAAACCTAGTGATGAAAACCTGCATTGAGCAAAGCCAAGCAAACCCACAAAAGATTGTTATCCACGCAACTTCTGTGAACCCCGCAGGAACAAAGCCTGTGAAACCCATAAAAGATTTTTATGAGCGCCCATGAAAGCATAACGAGGTTTGAAGATTAGAAACCCGTGAAGAACAAATCCTCACGAACCCCTAATTGCTTGAAACGCCACAAAGGACAGTAACCCCCTTTGATAAGTTTTGAAGAGAATCCACTCTTCCATGGTTAGCCATCCACGGCTTCACCACCAAAGTGCCTAAAGGCAATATTAATTTTTAGGTTCAAAACATTCATCCATTTTATTAATGAAAAGCTTGTTTAAATAGTACAATGGAAACCCTAATTGTAATATGTTAAGAAACCAGAAATAACCCTAAGTAATAATCCTTATTACAAATAAAATCTTGGGCCCCTAACATTTGGCACACTCTAGAATAAACACCAATATTAAAACCTAGGGCCCCTAACAGTTGGCCCACTCTAAAATAAACACTATCATTAACCCTCTCTAGGAGGCCTTTGCTTGTATATTCTTGTTTTCTTGATGCTCCATATATCATATAATTCTCCTCTTCTTTAAGAAGATTTGTCCTCAAATCTTTAAGGTCAATCTGTATTGTCCAAACACTTTATCTCTAACCAAATCTGATTTGTCTTTCCGTTCCTTTGTTTTTTTTTGTGGCGCAGGATTTGTGTTTTTTTTTCCACAGCCCACATTTTTTTTTCTTTTTTCTTTTTTTTTGAAATTCTTGAATCCAACATATGCAGGATGAAAAAAGAAAAAATAGAAAAAAAAGAAAAAAAATTTAACAGAAACAAGACTCAAAGAAAAGAAAAAAAATTAACAGAAACTGAACTCAAAGAAAAGAAAAAAAATTTAACAGAAACATGACTCAAAGAAAAGAAAAAAAAATCATAAAAAGAGAAAGAAAGAAAAAAAATTAAAAAGACACAAACTATAAGATATAACCTGCTCTCCAACCAAACTCTGAATACCAACTGATGAAAACCTGTCTGGAGCAAAGCCAGACAAACCCACAAGAGATTGTTATCCACGCAACTCCTGTAAACCACGCGGGAACAAAGCCCGTGAAACCCAAAAAAGATTGTTATGAGCGCCCAGGAAAGCATAACGAGGTTTGGAGATTAGAAACCCGTGAAGAATAAAGCCTCACGAACCCCTAATTTCTTGAAACGCCACAAATGACAACAATCCATTTGATAAGTTTTGAAGAGAATCCACCCTTCCATGGTTAGCCATCACGGCCTCACCACCAATGTGCTTGACGAAAATATTAATTTTTTTTGTTAAAATATTCCTCCATTTTATTAATGAAAAGCTTGTTTAAATAGTACAATGGAAACCCTAATTGTAATATGTTAAAAAACTAGAAAATAACCCTAGGTAATAATCCTTATTACAAATAAAATCTTGGGCCCCTAACATTTGGCCTACTCTAGAATAAACACCAATATTAAAACCTAGGGCCCCTAACAGTTGGCCCACTCTAAAATAAACACTATCATTAACCCCCTCTAGGAGGCCTTTGCTTGTATATTTTCGACCCCTTCATTGCCAAATAACTTGAATGGATTATTAGGCTTCATCGTTGGATGCTTGGATCCATACTTCGAGGCTTGTTTTCTTGATTCTCCATGTATCATATCACCTAGCCTAATAGTTATACGAAACAAGTTAAATGGTGTTGAGTTCTCAAAAAGAAAATTAAACTATCAAAAACAAAAAGGTGTAGATATAAACCACGAATCTAGTACCATTCAGAACTGATAGCTCATCGATTAATAAGCTGGTGTAAGTAAATTATAATGAAAGATCTAAGAAAAAGGCTTATTTGATACACCATAAGAGCTGTAGCATGGTCGTAGTGTAAAATATCAGCAGGAATTTTATGAAAATAGGGCGAGAAGTCCCCTCTCGATCAAGAATTTAAGAAGCATAAGGTATGAAACATAAGTTAAGATAAGAGAAAGGCTAAGGCGTATTCATTAGAAACAGAATGAATGATCAGCTTAATGGAGATCTTAGTCACCAAGTTATAGTGAACCCGATTAACATGAATTAGTGAAGTAAGAGTTTTAGTAAATGGAAATAAAGATGGTCACGAGAATAAAGTCAGTTTAAGCTTATAGATTAGAAAGGACCCGTGAACTCTGTGACCTATAGTAATATCCTAAGTTTAAAGAGGATTCGAGGACGAATCCTATTTGAGGGGGGAAGAATTTGTAACGACCGATAGTCACTACTACTGTTATATTATAGTATCGTGGTATTAGGAAACGAAGGTAACATAATATAAATTATGTTGGGACACAAATACACTCACGGAATGACTTTGGGGTAAACGGTAAATCCTTCGAAATTCCGACACGAGGTTCTATGATGTTCCACTTCAAACAGCCCATGATATTTGGGCCGTATCTTTCTCATACGAACTCCGGTTTTTATGAATTTTATATCCTCAGAATTTTATAATCGAGATCTATAACTTTTTGCATTGAATATTTTTCCAAATTCGAACCAGTAGCAAGCCAAAAATACAGGTTAAAAATTTGGATGAATAGTAACCGAGGGATATTTTAGTAAATTCCCAAGTTTCTCCAAATTTCTACACTTTTCTACTCTTAAAGTGGCCAAGAATAAAAAGGGGGTACTATTCAAGTATCCCCAAAATCCAAAAGAAGAAACAAAGAAAAAATGTGAAGGAAGAATAGAAGAAGAAGAATATGAAAGAATGAAAAGGAGAAAAGAGAAAGAAGAAAAAGGGAGAGGAGGGGAAATGAAGCATTGATGAGTATGCCATCCATGAGGGATTTGAGGGATGGTGGAATTCAACAAAAATAAGGTGAGAACCTTTTACCCAAATTTTGAATTAAGAAGTTTTGTTGATTTAATGATATAAGAGTGTTAGGAGCATATTAGAAAATATGTTTAATGAATATATAAGTATGAAAATGGATAGTGTTGAGTAGGAATCAAAAATTGGGGTATTGAGTTAATTAGGGGTTTTGAGAATTAAGAAATTTAAAGATTGCTTTAATGATGTTATATGATAGGTGAATATGAAATTGTTGTATAAGAATTGAAATATGGAAGAATGAAAGTGTATTTGAACATAAGGATATGAGGATGTTAGGTTCAGGCCTAAATTTTGGCCTTGTGTCATAACGCGAATCACCAGGCGTCACGACGCGTTCTGGGAAATTTATGAAGATCTGCTTCTGGCTTGCACGTATGGCGACACGCAAGAAACTTGCATCGCGACGCGCAATGGAAATAAGCAAATAATCATTTTTGGAATGGTTAGCGTCGCAACGCAAAGACCAGAATTACCCTAAAGCATGTTAGTGGCCGCCTTATAGGTCTCGTATCAGTTCATATTCATACCTTCCATCAAGTCACAAGCATGATAAGCCTTGTAGCTAAAACATATATGCTAATCAAGTTTCTGATAATAGAATATCCACAGGAAATGTAATTTTCTTCAATGAAGGGATCCAATGCCAGCCAGATTCCAAAACTGTGAGTGGATACTCATATTTTCAAGTTGATTTTTCTTATTTATTTAATTATTGATTCATTTATTTATTATTAATGAATTGAGACTTATTATTTCAAGCACATAGGTCGTTAGCCAAATTGGGTTTCAGTTACGTAATAAACGTAATGTTTTATACAGTTTTGAAAATCTTTAGCATGACTTTTTATATTTTTTAGGCATGAGGGAAAAACCCACCTCAGTATGTAACTTGTACAGACATGAAATTGACGGATAACACATGTGCACATGTAGAGGACTGGGGGGACGACGATACGTAACGCCCCATATCCTAGTTCAGGACTATGGATGACAGATCCCCCTAGATCCTAGTTTCAGAGCTTGAAGAGTAGCATAGATCTGCACCCCCATTTCTAGTTCAATGGCTTGGGGGACGACGATACGTAATGCCCCAAGACCACTAGTTTCAGGGACATTAGTGGCATGCTTTGGGGGACATCGATACGTAACGCCCAAAAGTCATGGATTTGCACTCCTCGCTCTAGTTAGGCGTATGGGGGGACGGTGATACGTAACGCCCCCATACGTAAGGTTTTCAGAGACAAATACAGTTTACAGCAATAGTTTTCAAATGCAATTTCCAGAGAAAGGTTTTTGAAAAGAAAGTTTTCAGAAAACAACAGTTTTATAAGAAATTTTCAGAAAAGATAAGTTTTACAGAAATATTTTCATATGATACTTTCAGAAAAGAGTTCAGAATTCTTAGACAAGAAAAGAGTTTCAATACAAAGTTATCTCTGGATTTTTGTTGTAGAACCAAATGTTTTTATTATAGTATTTCAGTTTTTATCGTCCACTCACTTAGATCGTACAACGGTCTAACCCCCCACTCCAAGTTTTCTAGTTTTATAGGTGTTCTTGGAGGATGAGCTCGAGATGACAGATACTGATGTAGTCACTAAGTTATGGAGTCCACCAATTCAAGTCAGAATGAGTGAGAGTCCAATCAGAGTCAGTTAGAAGTAATGTATTAGTCTTGAGTAATGTGATAGTCATTGTAAGCAAATGTTATTAAATTTATAGTTATTATTATTGAGTTTATATTTCATATTGATGAGTTTGGGCGTTGGTCCAATGCATAAGATTTTGATTGAGAAAAGAATATTATCGTTGTTCATGGTGAGAAAGTCATAGGCTCAGGGGGATAGTACATCATATTCCCTGCCGGTAGCATCTCCCAAATTTGGGGATTTACAAGCCGATAGGTATTTATCTGTACCAGATATATATATGATATTAGGTAAATTCAAACGAAAGTGAAATCCTGAACGTGCCAAAGCTGTCAGGGTTACGCGAGTATCTTGAATTTATTATTGACAAGTTTAACCTTGATACGCCTCCTTGTGAACGTGCCAAAGCGTCACAACGAGAAATGATCAGGACCAGAACCCATGAGTCACTGGTGAGTGATTGAAAATGAGTTGTCTACCTAATGAATATACATAAGCGAGAATGTGCCAAAGTTGTGAGTCGAAATATATTCATGGGGTCCATTTTTCAATATTGTATTTAATTTGATTATAGCATGTTATGTATTCTGTTTGGGGATTACAGTTTTCCATGAAATAGTGGGAGAGATATTTTTTAGATTAAAAATCCATGATCTATTTAATGCTTTTGATATTTGATGAGCGGAAAATATATCAATATTTACCGCCCCTTTTACTTAATATTTTGTTTAGTTTCTCGGGTTTGATGAACGTTTTGAAATGTTTTAGTTTATTTTACAGATAAAATAATATTGGGACACAATGAAATCATTTAGGATGAAATGTGGGTCAAATAAGGGAAAAACTTGGACTTGACATATTAATTTTGGAGATTGGAAACTTGAAAGGGCGTTTTCACGAAGTGCAGTTTTGGAAATTCCAATTTTGCTCATTTGTCGTATTTTAGGCATAAGGTTTTACTCCGATATCGGATTGCGCTAATTCAAGTTCCAGATTAACTAAGACTCAAAGATCTACAACTTTGAAAGAAAAAATAATTTCGAATTCTGAATATTTCATGCCCGAAATTGATGAACCATCCAGAAGTGTGTTGTGTGTAATTATAAAAGTCATTTTCAATCATTTTCAAAGAAAAAAAATAAATAAATAATAAAAATAGTCAAACTCCCACCAAACAGGATAGCAATTAGTGGAGAAATTAATAATGGATTTGGTGGAGCAATTAGTGGAGCAATTAATAATGGATTTGGTGGATGATTTGATGGAGGCAAAATTTTGCCTATAAATACCAAGCCATTTCATTTGTAAATTCATACTTTCTTCTAAGGAATTCCTTAAGAATACTAAGAAGATTGTATATTGTTTGTTTATTTACAGCCTTCAGTAATTAATTTCCGCTTTCGCACTTTCTTTTCTTTACTTTTCAGTTTTTACTTTCCGTAATTTACTTTTATGCACAATACTTTTCTTTCTTTAATTTTCAGTTTTTACTTTTCAGTAATGAGGAGGTAACTCCCATTTGCTGGGGTAAAAGGTAAAACATCACTACTAATATTTAGATTAATCTCCCTTAATTATAATATATAAACTAGTTAAAACCTGACTTAACGAGGATACCGCCATATTGGTCGGTTGGTAATTATTTAAATTGGTTTTAACCTGACTAAACTGGATACCGCCTGATTCGTCAGTTGGTAATTCATTATTAATTTGACTTAATCTGGATACCGCCTACATGGCTGGTGGGTAATTATCATGCAAAGTTAATATATTATATTAAGGGAGATATCTAAAATAGAAGTAATAAAAGTGGATCATTTTACCTCAGCATTTTCTTTTATTGTACTTTTACTTTATTTACTTTTCAGCAATTTACTTTCAGCAATTTACTTTCAGCATTTACTTTTCAGTAATTTACTTTCAGCATTTACTTTTCAGCAATTAATTTTCAGTATTTAATTTCAGCATTTACTTTCCGTCATTTACTTTTCAGCAATTTACTTTTCAGCATTTTACTTTATGTCTTTTATTTTATTTAAGTTTTTACTACCTGTAAATATGTGTCGTAACTAAGCCAGTTATCTGGGGTTGTGATGAAATCCAATATCACCGGTTTATAAAGGGTTAAATTACAGTTTGGGTAATATAAAGGTTTATTTATTGAGCCTTAATCCTAATGCTTTTTTATTAACTGGTCATTAATAAAATTTAACTGGTAAACTTAAAATGAACTTGGAAAAAGGGATTTTAGATTTAAGACCTTAGACTTATTAGCCCACGATGTTCATTGATGATATATAACCCTTTAATAGATTTCCTTATAGGATAGGAATATACCTGTCGGGCGGGGGTAGCCATAATTGGAATTTAATCTTAATAAATTCAGATAACTTGGTTAACATAGGAATATGATTAATTGGGTTATACTGGGTATTTGTATTTGACCATCGGAATAGGCTTTTACATGATTTCGTGTTCCAGGTTAATAAACCAAAATATTACACAAATGTAAAATAACCACTTCATCTTTTAAAAAGATATTGGAAGGATTCACAACTCTGGATAGTTTTATAAATTTGAATTTTCTTCAATCTACTTTCAAGCAATTTTATTTACTTGTTTTAATTTTAAAGTCACCACCCAATTAAACAATCAATCCATTAGATACTTGTAAACATCTAACTTCATAAATTGATAACAGAAGGTTTTAAGTCCTCGTGGGATCGATACTTTTTATACTAATTGAACGATACGTGCGCTTGTGATATACGCGTGTGATTATGCACCGGTCAAGTTTTTGGCACCGTTGCCGGGGACTTATTTATCTTTCACTATTAATTTTGAGGTTAGATACCTTTACTTGTATCTAATTTCTTTTTACTTATTATTTCTGTTTTCTTGTGTTTCAGGTTCTTAGAAACTACATGAGACGAACCAGAAGCTTTGAAATCCAACCGCTTGACCTAGAAATTGAAAGAACCATCAGACAGTTGAGAAGGGAAAGACGAGAAGGCCAAGAAGCTTTAGTCAACATGGAACCTGAACCTTTGGAAGTTGCACCACCAATACCCATTCGAGACAAAACCATTCCGGTGGTCGACGACTTCATTTCTTGTATTGTACTTCCTCCTTTACCAGCAAATGCGTGTGACAGCAAATCATGCATTCAGATGATTCAGCAATCAGTGCAGTTTGGGGGAAAAGCAACTGAAGATCCTAATACCCACATCAGCAACTTTCTAAAAGTTTCCGTCACTTTCAATTACAACCGAGAAGCTGAAGAAGCAATGAGACTGCGGGTTTTTCCATACTCCTTGAAGGATAGAGCTAAAGCTTGGCTACATTCACTACCAGCAGGTTCCATCACAACTTGAAACACTTTAGCCACCAAATTCCTTGCAAAGTACTTTCCACCAGCCAGAACTGGAAAGCTGAGGAATGACATCACATTCTTTGTACAACAGGACTTGGAAACTATCTACGAAGCTTGGGAAAGGTACAAATATTTACTCCGGAAATGTCCTCACCATAAGATTCCAAAATGGCTTCAAGTCCAAACTTTCTATAATGGACTTTCTGGACTGATGAGAACCACAATCAATGCTGCTGCTGGAGGCGTTTTAATGGCTAAATTAGAAGATCAAGCCTGGGACCTAATCGAAGAAATGGCCAACAACAATTCTTTGTGGCCAACAGAAAGGAGCATGATCCAAAGAATTGCAGGAATTTATGAAAGTGGAGCCAATACAGCAGTCAACGCCAAGCTGGATCAGATATGCAAATTCATGGAGACTCTTACCACTGGATCCACAAGTTCACCATATGGAGGAGCAACAGAACCAAACCAACTTGAAGAGACGGTGAATTATGTCAACAATTTCTACAGATGGAGGAACAGTCCATATTCCAACACCTACAACCCAGGGTGGAGGAATCATCTCAATTTTTCATGGAGCAATAATTCAGGGCAAAAGAACAATCCACCACCTGGATTCCAACAGTAGAACTATCCACCACCTGGATTCCAGCAACAGAACAAAGGCCATGAGCATGCAAATGAACTAGGAATAGCAGAAGTGCTGGCTCAGTTAAAAAAGTACGATGCTATGTTTCAGAGCCAATCTGCTTCCATCAAAGCATTGGAGAATCAAATTGGACAACTGGCCAATGCTCAGAGTTACAGACCGCCAGGGAATCTTCCCAGCAACACAGAACCAAATCCAAGGAACATAAGGAAGGAGCAGTGTCATGCCATCATGTTAAAAAGCGGTACTGAAATCAACAAAAATATTGGAGCCAAAACAACTGCTGAGAAAGTTCCAAAAGAAACAAAGCAACAGATGGAGGAAAAAGAAGCAAAGGAAAAAGAACAGATCAATCCACCCCCACCTTTTCCTCAGCGTCTTCAGAAAAACAAACTGGACAAGCAGTTTGCTCGTTTCCTAGAGGTGTTCAAAAAGCTGCGCATCAACATTCCATTTGCAGAAGCCTTGGAACAAATGCCTAGCTATGTTAATGATTTAAATTGGTTTTAACATGACTAAACTGGATACCGCCTGATTGGTCGGTTGGTAATTAATTATTAATTTGATTTAATCTGGATACCGCCTATATGGCTGGTTGGTAATTATCATGAAAAGTTAATATATTATATTAAGGGAGATATCTAAAATAGAAGTAATAAAAGTGGATCCTTTTACCTCAGCATTTTCTTTTATTGTACTTTTACTTTATTTACTTTTCAGCAATTTACTTTCAGCATTTACTTTTCAGCAATTTACTTTCAGCAATTTACTTTCAGCATTTACTTTTCAGTAATTTACTTTCAGCATTTACTTTTCAGCAATTAATTTTCAGTATTTAATTTCAGCATTTACTTTCCATCATTTACTTTTCAGCAATTTACTTTTCAGCATTTTACTTTATGTCTTTTATTTTATTTAAGTTTTTACTACCTGTAAATATGTGTCGTAACTAAGCCAGTTATCTGGGGTTGTGATGAAATCCAATATCACCGGTTTATAAAGGGTTAAATTACAGTTTGGGTAATATAAAGGTTTATTTATTGAGCCTTAATCCTAATGCTTTTTTATTAACTGACCATTCATAAAATTTAACTGGTAAACTTAAAATGAACTTGGAAAAGGGATTTTAGGTTTAAGACCTTAGACTTATTAGCCTACGATCTTCCTTGAGGATAGATAACCCTTTAATAGATTTCCTTACAAGATAGGAATATACCTGTCGGGCGGGGGTAGCCATAATTGGAATTTAATCTTAATAAATTCAGATAACTTGGTTAACATATGAATATGATTAATTGGGTTATACTGGGTATTTGTATTTGACCATCAGAAGAGGCTTTTACATAATTTTGTGTTCCAGGTTCATAAACCAATATATTACACAAATGTAAAATAACCACTTCATCTTTTAAGAAGATATTGGAATGATTCACAACCCTGGATAGTTTTATAAATTTGAATTTTCTTCAATCTACTTTCAAGAAATTTTATTTACTTATTTTAATTTTAAAGTCACCACCCAATCAAACAATCAATCCATTAGATACTTGTAAACATTTAACTTCATAAATTGATAACAGAAGGTTTTAAGTCCTCGTGGGATCGATACTTTTTATACTACTTGAACGATACGTGCGCTTGCGATATACGCGTGTGATTACGCACCGGTCAATATTATATGGAACTGTTTTATCTGCTAACGATTTTTCGCTATCTATGTTATAGATTTGCAATGGCGGCTTCTTCAAACAACCCCTTTGCTCGTATGCTTGATACGAATAAGCTCAAAAGCGCTGAGAACTTCACACATTAGGATATGGATTTGAGGATTATCCTCGGATCCGAGAAGATTGGATATATATTAGAGGGTCATTTACCCCTTACTATATCTGATGATGCGGAACCAGAGGAACTTGAGACTTTCCGTAGATGGAAAGATGATGATTTAAGTGTTAAATCATACATTCTTAGTTCACTGGCTTCAGAACTCAAGAGGCAATATTTTGAGATGCCTGATGCATATAACATAATGACAAAACTCTGTGAATCGTTCATGAATCAAGAACATGTCTTGGTTCACAAAGTAGTAATGGAACTGTTCCATTCGAAACTTGATGAGGGACAGGCTGTGAGCACATATGTGTTTCATTTGATTGATCTGACCGAGCAATTTACAGTGATTTCTCTTTCAATGATACTCTAAGACGGAGTGTCATTCTTGGTTGGCCCCCGACGTCGTATCGCCACTTTGTGATGTACTTTAACATGAACGTGATTCACTGTTCTTACCATAAGTTACATATGATGCTTCTCACAGCGGAGGAGGATTTAAGGAATGGAGTTTCGACTCGCCTTCTGAAACCCCCTTCACTTTCCGCTTCTTCCCACTCCAAGTCGAAGGGGAAGAAGACGAAATGAAAGAAAAAGAAGGGTTTCAATGTTCCTTCATAGGCTAAGATAGTGAAGCCCAATAGAGATTCCGAAGACAAGTGCCATCACAGCAGCAAGATCGGGCAATGGAAGAGGAACTGTCCTGACTACCTTGCCCAAATCCGGAAGGAAATAGCATCGACATCAGGTATTTTTTTTTCTTGTTATTAATATCTCCTTAGCTTTTGAAGTTGTTACATCTAGTTGGATTTTAGATTCTTCTTGTCCTGTTCATAGGAAACGACTTTCCTTAGCGCATCAGAAGTTGCTAATGTGGGCACCGGCTCCGTTATGCACCTTAAAAATTTGCTTTGCCTTCTCCTTTTCGTTGTAGCCGAATCCTCCAACACTTTAAAAATGGATTTTGCTCCTTTGATGTAGATGAGTTTTCTTTGATGTCCAACACTTGGATCAACCACCCGATCTTCCGAACTATGACTCGAAACCAACAAACCGAAGTGTGGACTTCACTTACAAAGATCAACTCTAAACTATTTAGAGAAGTATAAAATCAAACTCTAAATAATTTAGAGAATGAAGTTGTATTTCACAAAAGGTTTTTGGCCTTTGAAATATATGATGAAGAAGATCAAGTATATAATTCACTCTTTTTTTTATTCTCAACACTTGAGAAAATAATTATTTCTCTCTAACTCTCACACCACTATTTTGTATTGATTCATCTAATGAAATAGTGGAGATGGTAGAGATAATATTCTCTTCCAAAAATAATTATTCTTATAAAAAATCCTTCAAATTCCATTGAATGGTAATGGCCAACACAAAGGAATAGAGTGTCATCCAAAGACGTGTGAAATGCACAAATAAAAGTTATTAGGTCATACATAATCTTAGACAAAAATTATCGGAGAGCATGGCAAGCCATTGGGTTTTGTCTCCAAGACAATTTAAAAATCATTATCTTAATAATGATGTCATAAGCTTAACTGTGATGTAATAATTATCTCATAATTATTACTAACTTGATTATCTCATAATGAAGATTTGATTATCTAATAATCAAAGAATTCTAGAAAACATTAAGTTAAACTAATTTTAACATAGTTTTCATTTGTGAAAAAATATATTATTAATCTTATTAATAATATATAAATATAATGTGAGCATATTATTAGACAATCTAATTATTGCTACAGTTAATCGAGCTAGCACGGGGACCAAATGGACCTACGGTTCCGAGCTCCAATAATTCCAAAATATTAATTAAACTCTCTAATTAAATATTACGAATTATTAACGCGCGTTATTCCACTAGAAACTTGAAGTTGAACTCCTGTTACCGTAGATGGAAAATATAAGCCGAACAACTTCGGTGTCCATCGATATAGCCATTACATGTGGATATAGCCCTTCACGAATATATCATAAATATAGTCGGGGTCATAATTCCGTTAAACTCCTCTAAATATTTTGTCTCTTAAGCTCCATTGATTCTATAATGAACAATTAATTCATAACAATTAAGAATATAAAATTTTCTATTTGTAATAGAAAAGTTGAGCGCTCAAATTATTCAAGTCCTGAATCAACTCTTAAATATTCTACTTCTCATAAGAAGGAGTGAATTCTATATCTATGAAAAACTTTCCCAGCTACACACCAAACCATATCCCCAAAATAGGTAGTTATTGACCGAGAATGTAACACCAACCTCACCATAGTAAATCAAAGGACATAACCTATCATGCAAGAGTTCGTAATACACTCATGATTAAGATTGAATCCATATATGACCATTTATTAGATAAAATAAATTTCTTTGGTTAACATATATTAAAGGAAATTTATATTTATCTGAGTCCAATCCTATATGATCTGATCATACAAGGTGCCTCCACTCCCATGTCACTACATGAACGATCCCGGATCAAGGTCGTCATACAAGTATAGAATGGACCGCAGCTATAGATATACCACAAACAAAGTATCCTCTTTGCTTGCTCTCTATGGATGATTTAGATTACTAACTTCATACTTAAATCCTCATGTGTATCAAGCATACACTAAGTCTGAAGGTACAAAAGTAATCAAGGTAAACAAGATAATTGGACAATATGCGATATAAATCAAACAACTTTGATAAATGAATAATGCATTTATTATTATTACAATAATCAATTCCTCTTACAATACATGAAGCTCTAGGGAATATATCCCAACAATCTCTCACTTGGACTAGAGAAAATAGGACTTGTCATTTAATCATAAACCCTTTAGGTGACCTTCAAAAACTTTAGCCAATAAGGTCTTTGTAAACGGATCAGTCAGGTTGTCTACGGATAGAATCTGCGTGACAAAGACATCTCCTATCTGCACTATCTCCCTGAAAAGGTGATATTTTCTCTCAATATGCTTACCCCTCTTGTGGCTTCTTGGTTTTTTGGAATTTGCCATTGCACCACTATTATCGCAATAAAGTGTGAGTGGTTTATCCATATCTGGAACATTTTCCAGATCTGCCAAGAACTTACGGAGCCAGACTGCTTCCTTAGATGCTTTACAAGTTGCTACATATTCAGCCTCCATGGTGGAGTCAGTAATACAAGATTGCTTTATGCTCCTCCATACTATAGCCCCCACCTAGGGTGAACACTGATCCAGAAGTTGATTTCTTAGAATCGACATCTGTCTAAAAATCAGAGTCAATATATCCTATCAGGAACATATCCTTATTAGAATATACAAGCATATAATTTCTCGTTCTCCTAAGATACTTGAGAATATGTTTCACCGCCACCCAATGATCTAATCCTGGGTTGGATTGAAACCTACTGACTACTCCCATTACAAAGCAAATGTCTGGTCTCGTGCATAACATATCATACATAAGACTTCCAACTACTGAAGCATATGATATATTTCTCATCTCATCAACTGCTTGAGGTGTCTTAGGAGACTGTTTCTTAGACAAATGAATTTCATGCCTCAAAGGTAAATTACCTTTCTTAGAATTCTGCATACCGAATTGCACAAGAATCTTGTTGATATAGGTTGCTTGAGACATAGCTAACAATCATTTCTTTCGATCTCGAATAATCTGAATCCTAAGTACATAACTTGCCTCTCCCAAATCTTTCATTTGGAATTGGTTAGCTAGCCAGATTTTCACGTTCGATAATATCTTTACATAATTTCCAATGAGTAAAATATCATTGACGTATAACATAAGGAAAACCACCTTACCATCAATGATGCGCTTGTATACACAAGGCTCATGATGTTATGCTCAAAGTTATATGACTTGATCCAGTTTTGGGGATGTGTCCCAGGGGGCGAGGCCCACATCAATAATTTTTGGGGATAAGTCCCAGGCGGCGAAGCCCGTATCGGCTTGGGGGCGAAGCCCCACATCATCATCAGTTTGAGGGCGAGGTCCCTATTGTCAGCGGTGTTGGGTCGAGGTGCCCAGGGCCGAGGTGCCACCGTTGTCGGATGTAGTTCCGGGATGCGTCCCAGGGGCGAAGCCCCACATCATCATCAGTTTAAGAGCGTGTTCCCTATTGTCAGCGGTGTTGGGTCGAGGTGCCCATGGCCGAGGTGCCCCCGTTGTCGGATGTAGTTCCGGGATACGTCCCAGGGTCGAGGTGCCCACTACATCATCAACTTGAGGGCGAGGTCCCTATTATCAGCGGTGTTGGGTCGAGGTGCCCAGGGTCGAGGTGCCCCCGTTGTCGATTGTAGTTCCGGGATGCGTCCCAGGGTCGAGGTGCCCACTACATCATCATATTGAGGGCGAGGTCCCTATTGTCAGTGGTATTGGGTCGAGGTGCCCAGGGTCGAGGTACCCCCAATGTCAGTTGCAGATATTGGGATGCGTCCCAGGTTCGAGGTCCACTGCAGCACCAACTCAGCTCGAGGCAGCAGACAAGCCAAGTAAGTGAAAATGCATTGCATAACTTTGATAGGATTGTTCAAAGTCACACACTGCACAAGTCCCATCAAAGTGGGGGCGACTGTAGGCATTGCATTTTTGCATGTGAAACCCGATGATGAGTCTCAGTTGGAGGCACTACCTTTTAAGTCACGGAAATCGCGGGAAACGGACGTCGGAAGGGAGGAGTCAAGAATTGACTCATATTCAGATTAAGTTCGCTGGTTTAGCTTCGGGTTACTTGTTGGTTTTCCATTTTAAAAATTATTCCCGGCCCAAAACACTCACAAATCACCTAACCTCGGCCCAAAATCCCCGCAAGCCCCTTGGCCTTGACCTAAAACCCCTGCAAGCCCACACACCTAGCCCACACAAAATAAACCCACCAACCAAAGGCCCACACGCCCACACTAGCCACACGCCCAAGCCCATCCAAAGCCAAGCCCACCAAATCCCATCCAAAAATATTTAACACATTAAACACATGTTAAAATCCTAACAAATCACTTTCTTAAAATAAATAAATCAAATCAAATCTCTTAAATCCTTTTCCTAAACTAAAATAAATCATCTCCTAAATTAAATATATCCCCACCAAAAATACACAAGATCACTTCCTTAAATAATTATATTAAATACACCCCATATTTGCTTGATTTTATCCTCTTTTTAAGCCATACACACATAAGGAAACCCTAGGCTCACTATTATAAAAAGAGACCCAAACCAAGCCCTTTCCCTTTTAGACATTCACGCCCAAGATAAGAAGAATAGTCTCCCCACTGCCGTGAAACACACTTCCAATACAGCCATCCATTGTCGAAAACTGCACCCCCCATACGGCCCTCCATTACCAAAAATCACAGCCCTGAAACCCCTCAAATTACCACCGAAAACAGTCCCAAAAACAACCCCAAAATATCGAAACAGCAGTCCCCAAAACAACCCATAAAATACCGAAACAACAGTCCCAGAAACAGCCCCCAAAATACCGAAACAACAGTCCCTAAAACACACCCAAAATATCATAAAACAGCAGCCCAAAATAGAGAAAACAGCAGCCCAAAACAGCGAGGCGACGAAGGAAAGCAGTGAACCAGTGAACCCGAAAGATAACGAAGCATTAACCCTTCCGGCGACGAAGTGACGCACTTCCAAGGAGCAACTTAAAAGGTAAGACCTGAGGGCACCCTTTATTACTTTTTTATTTTACAGTTTGGATGCGGCACGCTCGGTTGGACATAAAATATGTCCAACCGGGTGTGCGAGGTCCTATATCAAAGATGACCAAACTCTTGGTCACATCTTTCTTTAACGTTCCTTTATCTATTTATCGCACGTTTATTTCATATTATTAGCTCTTTATCATTCCACATGTTTTTTTCTTTGTTTACGTGTCGTTATATGCATTATCATACTTCACGTCCATTTTCATGATTGCATTGTGTTAATGCTTGAATGTTGCCTCTCGTGGTATATCGGATGGAAACCCAGACGTAAATTCTGTAGCCGAATCCGAATGGATGGTAGTGCGGTCTGTACTTGGGATACAACTCCACGTACCGCATGGGTAAATATTCCCGCATGTGTTTTCTGCATTGTGGATGCGACTTTCGCCATCCCGTTCGAACGCATTCTCGAACGCTTCTGGAACGCATACATTCTGCCTCGCCCCCATTCGAACGCATTCCCGAACGCTACATGAACATGGACATTCTGGACAGGTTCCTTTATCATATCTTAGGCATCTTTGTGTTTGTTGTTCCGCCATTCCTTTCCTATGTGTTGTTTCTTTATTTATGTATTGTTAATCCAATGCGCATGGGCTAACTAGGGTGGATTAAAGGTCCTCTATTCGAGGGAAATGCCTAAAGGCTACCTTTACCATGATGTTTTGCCGCACCGGACGAAGTACACTCGATTGAATGTGAAATGTGTTTAATCGGGCATACAAGGTCCCGTATTATTTATTTGTTCATTCATGCATTGATAATTTAGTGCACATGGGCTAACTAGGGTGGTTTAAAGGTCCTCTATTTGAGGGAAATGCCTAAAGGCTATCTTTACCATGATGTTTTGCCGCGCCGGACGAAGTACACTCGATTGAATGTGAAATGTGTTCAATCGGGCACACGAGGTCCTACATTATGAATTTGTTTATCCATGTATATGTTTGTGTCATTTCAAATGGAATTTTGGTAATCTCTTTCGAACGCGTTTAAGAACGTTACTCGAACGCGCATGTATTCTCTTTTATCATACATCAGGTCTTACCCCGTTCGAACGCGTTTTCGAACGCTATACGAACGTGGACATTCTATCTCATTTCCATTCGAACGCATTTCAGAACGCTACTCGGACGTGCATGCATTTTATTATTTCACGCATCAGGTCTTATCCCGTTCGAACGCGTTATCAAACGCTATACGAACGCGGACATTATGTTTATCGTTCGAACGCGTTATCAAACGCTACTTGAACACGTGTATTATATTTACCATTTGAACGCGTTTATGCATGTTTGTCTCCTTAGTCATTCTCTTCCCTATCATATGCTTAGTTAGCTCTCTTTAATATTTATGCTTTTACCGTTATTGTTTATTTATCTTTCTGCATTCATTTATTTAATATGTTCATGAAATTGTGTGCTTACCATTATGTCGATTTACTTTTATGCATGGAAACTTGGATATAGGTTGTATGCGAACTTAGATATAGGTTGTATGCAAACTTAGATGTAGGTTATCCTTGCGTATGTATGTTGCGTAGACTTGGTTATATTATCGCTTAAATCCGTTCATTACAAGAGGCATAAGTAAGGGACCATTCTGAACCCAACAGTTTGAGGTCTTCCCTTGCGACGGGTGAGCGCGGCCTTAAATCATTTCCTAGTTCACACTGGGTGGCAACTCCATTTTATTTCTCCGGTTTAGTCCCCCGCGGGCTACTCCGTACTCCCGACCGGGCTGCGACCCTGGGACAGCGTCGTCCACTTCTGTGTCCTACAGTCTGGCGACTCCACTGGGGATAGAGAATCGGCCCCGAAATAATGCCTTGTAATGTTTGTCATTTTTGTTTTAGTTAACCGTGTCTACAGTGGGTTGAAGGAGTTTAATCAAAGGCACTATTAGAGCTAGGTAATGGTTTGGTGTCTTCCTTCATTCACTACCTTTCTATTAGGAAAAGCTGTGAAGGCACCTAGATAATCATTTACTCGAAGCTTATTGTGATGGACTAATTTGGAGGACCTATTGTTTATTCCTGTCACCAAGGCGATAAGAGCCTAAGAGGCTTGGGTATTTAAGAGAGTCCGCTCCACCCTCCCTCTGAGGAATCTTCAATAAGAAATCCATTTGACAGTCATTCATGTATCATCACTCGTTGGCACGTACCTTAGGGTATAAAAAAAGTGCGCTTACTTGGTCGCTCGAACCCTTGAGTGAGGAGACCTAGTTGGGGCAATCCTTTGCCAGCGAGAGCCTTTGTCTACACCCCATAAACCCACATATGAACCATATTTGTATGACCAATAGAAGCCATCCCTTTATGCTTGTGTTTGGGACCATCATCATTTGGATTCAGTTGGACCTTTCGTCATGAGGTATGAGCTTGTTGGGCCATTTAAACTGGGATGAGTTTGTATCTTATGACGATGGGGTCAAAAGTTTCTAAAATACCGATGGGCCACTTTATGTTTGGGCCCTTACCATTTGAATTTATTTAGCCACGTTATCGCAAAAGTGTAAACCTGTTGGGCCTTTTGCAACTGGGACAAGTTTGCACCTCGCAATAATATGATTGAATGCTTTAAAATGATAATGGGCCAACTTGTATGAAAACCTTGATGGGCTTAGAAGATCCAAACATGATCCAAATATGTCAGAAGCATGAGTCCGATATCTGTTTTGATAACCACTTGCATCTCATGCATACACGCATCATGCTAACCCCTTGTCTTAAAAGCCATCATAGATATCCGTTGGGTTAGAAAAGAAAGACTTGTCAAGAAGAGTTTAGCAAACCTGGATGTCGGGGAAAAAGAAACAGAAAAACAGAAAACTTTATGGAAATGATAGAAAGACCATTGGGGGGCCTTCAGTAAAAAAAAAGAGAAAAAAAAAGAAGAAAAAAAAAAGAGAAAAAACAAAAAAAGAAATTTTTTTTTGTTTGTTCTTAGTCCTTAATAGATAGGCATAAGTCCAATGATGAAATCGTTTGCTTTAGGGAGAAATCTTAGAAACGATAAACTCTTGATGTGCTTTTATCTGATACTTTGAGTGATTGATCTAGGTTAGACTCGTGAGCACTTAATCATAGGTTTATAGTAGTGAAAACTTGAATAGTCGGCAAGGTGACTAGTTGAATAAATTATAGGTCGGTGAATGACAGTTTGCTTAGATGTCTATCTTGATTTGCTTATGTTATGATGTGTGGTATGGTTGAAAATGAAAAAAAAAAGTCTCTAAAGAAAAGAATTGAACCACCTATAACCGATAAGCGTGAAGCTACCCATGGGCGAGTATTAGGACCACTATGAGGAGAAATGCTACCTTAAAGGGTATGTGTGTTGAAAAAAAGAGAAAGAAAGAAAAAGAAAAAGAAAAAAGAAAAAGAAAAAAAGAAGTTCAAAACGAAAAGAAAAAAAAAAGAGACAAAAGAGAAAGAAGACCATACCACATTGAGCACAGAAAAGCAACTGCATGGCATAATTGAGACATCTAGGTTGGTTTGAGCCATCGGTCCCATTTTTTTTTGACGAAATCATTGAGTTGGCTTACTTGGGGATGAATCTGCAAAGGAACCTTTGCACACACACACTTTGAGTCTGGCTTAGATCATTTATAAAAAAGGCTTGGATTTGAGTTGCATTGATTGTTTTGAAGGATCTCTGGTTTCAATACTGGGCATTCTTTAAGGGCAATAATATGTTTAACTATTGGGATCGTAGCATGTAATATAGTATGATATGGAATGTCACACCACATGGTCCACCTTGACCTAGTGCAAATATAGAAAGCAGAAAGCTAAGCCAACTCTGGGGGTGACCAGTCTACCACCTCGCGAATAAGGGATATACCGAGAACTTGAGCCATGAGATAAAAGAGAACTGACCAACCACCAGAAAAGAACTGGGAGAAGGAAATTGTAAGCCGACCCATGGGGCGATCAAAGACTTTTGTAGGCGAGAAGCACCGAGGAACACAAAGAAGACCTAACCCATCGGAATAGGAAATACATCCATGCATACATGCATACACGTCACATACACACATTTTTTATTTTGTTTTTGTTCACAGGTTTTGAAGAAAAGGAAAAAGCGGCAAAGACAAGCAGCATCAGGAATGAATCCCAGGGTCGAGGCCCACAGTACCAGCAGTTTCGGGAATGAATCCCAGGGTCGAGGCCCACATTATCAGCAACATTGGGAATGAATCCCAGGGCCGAGGCCCACATTATCAGCAGTTTGGGGAATGAATCCCAAGGTCGAGGCCCACATATCAGCAGCATCGGGAATGAATCCCAGGGTCGAGGCCCACATTATCAACAGCATCAGGAATGAATCCCAGGGTCGAGGCCCATATTATCAGCAGTTTCGAGAATGAATCCTAGGGCCGAGGCCCACATTATCAGCAGTTTGGGGAATGAATCCCAGGGTCGAGGCCCACATTATCAGCAGCATCGAGAATGAATCCCAGGGTCGAGGCCCACATTATCAGCAGCATCGGGAATGAATCCCAAGGTCGAGGCCCACATTATCAGTAGTTTCAGGAATGAATCCCAGGGTCGAGGCCCACATTATCAGCAGTTTCGGGAATGAATCCCAGGGTCGAGGCCCACACTATCAACAGTATCGGGAATGAATCCCAGGGTCGAGGCCCGCATTATCAGCAGCTCGGGAATAAAGCCTAGGGAACAAAGCCCACATTTAGTATAGCTCGAGAACAAAGCCCACAGTCAACACAGTTCGGGAATAAAGCCCAGTGAACAAAGCTAACTCTCTACACAGCTCGGGAATAAAACACAGGGAACAAAGCCCACAATCAATTCAGTTCGGGAATAAAGCCCACAATCAACACAGTTTGGGAACAAAGCCCAGGGAACAAAGCCCACTGTAGGCACTGCATTTTTCCATATAAGTCCCGTTGATGAGTCTCGTATGGAGGCATTACCCTTTGAGTTGCGGAAGTCGCGGGAAACGGACGTCGGAAGGGAAAGATCAATACCTTGTTGGATTTAATTCGTTTGCTTAGCTTCGGGTTCGCTAGTTGGATCTTTGTTTTAAAATTCATCATTGGCCCAAAACCCCCGCAACCTACACTAAACCACACACCTAAGCCCACACACCACCAACCACACGCCCAAGCCCACCAATTAGCCATCCTACACGCCCATAAGCCTCCATGCCCATTAAATCACATCCAAAAATATTCAAACACATTAAACACATGTTAAAATCCCATAAATCACCTTCTTAATTAAATTAAATGACATGCCTAAACTAAATAAAATAAAATAAAATCTCATAAATCACCTTCTTAATTAAATTAAATCACATGCCTAAACTAAATAAAATCAAATCAAATCCCACAAATTACCTTCCTAAAGTGAATAGATTGTTCCTTATGACACACTAATTAGAGATACCCCTCATAATTACATGATTTCTTTCTTACCCGAACGAGGACAATCCTAACCCTCTCCTATAAAAATAGACATAAGCCAAACCTTAAGACCACTGGAGCACATTCACGGCAATCCACAAAAGAGACCCCTGAACAAAATGCCCCCATGTCCCTCTTCTCAGCAGCCCCTCATCACGCATGAACAAACAGCCATCACGTATCCACTCAACCACTACCCGAATCCACAAACCCTAATAAACCCTTAACCTCTCAGCCCCTCCATCATTCCTTCACTTAAACTCACGCATGAAACCAAAAAAAACCCTAAAAGAAACAGCCTTCTCGGCAAGAAGCAACAACAGAAGCCCTAACACCTATTCACCCACCAACCATGCAACTCTCAGCAAACTGCCAGCACCTGTACACACGCCCCTCATCACCACATGTCCTCGTCTCACCCATCATCATCGACATACACAAAATATCAAAGTAAGCAACCGAGACCGCTCTCAACAAAATCCCACCAAACCGACACAAAGACACGTCCCACTTCCAATAAACAAAGCCATCCCCTTCCAAAACGCCGAAACACACGTCCCTCACTCTCTCGGCACACACCACAAACTGCCACAAATCAAAAGACACTCGGCCATTCACAGCGCCAAGAACCTGCCTCTTCTCTCAGCCACACGCACTCAACCAGCATCACATGCCATGTGAATCCAACAAATTCCTTTAACCGACAAGACAAATAAGAAAAAGCCCTCTAAACCGACAAGAATACAGTCCCCAAATTACCCTAAAATCAAGTCCAAAACAATGCAAAATCACCCCTGAAAATAGTCTCAAAAGTCCACAAAACAGTGACCGGAAACAGCAAAACAGCGAAGGAAAACAACGAACCAGCAAACCAGAAAAGTAGCGGAGCGTTAACCCTTCCGACGACCGTGTAACGCACCTCCAAGAGGCGACTTAAAAGGTAAGACCTGAGGGCACCCATTTATTTATTCCCATTCATTTTTTATTATTTATTAGTACTTCTTCGCATGCGTATTGTTGATTCATGTATGTTGCGGCCATTGGATGAATGATTTCGTGTCATCTCTCGCAGTTTATCGGATGGAAACCCAGACGTAAATTCCGTAGCCGAATCCAAATGGACGGTAGTGCGGTCTGAACTTGGGATACAATTATACGTACCGCTTGAGAAATGCACATATTTCGTTTCATCTAATCTTGTGTTTATTCATTGTTTATTAGAAATAGTATGTTATTTTCATGCATGATTTAGTTGTTTCTTTTGCATTAGGAGTTTAATTGTATCTCTTCAATATTTATGTTTAGAGAATTATTATTTCTTTATATTTTCGCATCTATTAATTTAATATGTTCATGAGATTGTGTGCTTGCCGTTATGTCGACTTACTTTTATGCATGCAAACTTAGATATATGTTTTTTACTTTTACGTATGCGAACTTAGATGTAGGTTATTCTTGCGTATGTATGTTGCGTAGACTCGGTTATATTATCACATAAATCCGTTCATTACAAGTGGCATAAGTAAGAGACCATTCCGAACCCAACAGTTTGAGGTCTTCCCTTGCGAGGGGTGAGCGCGGCCTTAAATCATTTCCCAGTTCACACTTGGTGGCGAATCCATTATTCTCCGGTTTAGTCCCCCGTGGGCTATTCTGTACTCCCGACTGGGCCGCGAGCCTGGAACAACGTCGCCGATTTCTGTGTCCTACACCCACTCTCATCTCAATTCGGGAATAAAGCCCACAATCAACACAGTTCGGGAACAAAGCCCACAATCAACACAGTTCGGGAACAAAGCACATAATCAATTCAGTTCGGGAATAAAGCCCTCAATCAACACAGTTCGGGAACAAAGCCCAGGGAATAAAGCCCACAATCAACACAGTTCGGGAACAAAGTCGAGGGAACAAAGCCCACTCTCATCTCAATTCGGGAATAAAGGCCACAATCAATATAGTTCGGGAACAAAGCCCAGGGAATAAAGCCCACAATCAACACAGTTCGGGAACAAAGCCCACAATCAATTCAGTTCGGGAATAAAGACCACAGTCAACACAGTTCGGGAACAAAGCCCAGGGAATAAAGCCCACAATCAACACAGTTCGGGAATAAAGCCCACTCTCATCTCAATTAGGGAATAAAGCCCACAATCAACACAACTCGGGAACAAAGCCCATGGAATAAAGCCCACAATCAACACAGTTCAGGACCAAAGCCCAGGGAACAAAGCCCACTATCATCTCAATTCAGGAATAAAGCCCACAATCAACACAGTTCGAGAACAAAGCCCACTCTCATCTCAATTTAGGAATAAAGCCCAAAATCAACACAGTTCGGAAACAAAGCCCAGGGAATAAAGCCCACAATCAATACAGTTCGGGAACAGAGCCCAGGGAACAAAGCCCACATTCAGTACAGCTCAGGAATAAAGCCCACTCTCTACACGGTTTGGGAATAAAGCCCAAGGAACAAAGCCTAGAAATCAAAACACAGCTCACTAGGTGGTTTGGGAATAAAGCCCAGGGGTCGAAGCACCTCACCACTAGATAAACTCAGTTTAAAGCATCTCAGAACAACCGATAAGTTCGGCAACAGCTGGCGAGCCAGGTAAGTAAAAAATACATGAATGACTTTGATAGGATTGTCACTGTCACAAACTGCATAAGTCCCATCAAAGTGGGGGCAACTGTAGACACTGTATTTTTGCATAAAGCCCGATGATGAGCCTCGTTGGGAGGCACTACCCGATAAGTTGCGGAAGTCGCGAGAAACAGACGTCGGAAGGGGAAATTCAAAATAAGTATGTCATCAGATTTAATTCACATGTTCAGTGCATGTGCGTTCGTGCCGCATTCGGAAACATGTTCGAATGGCGAACAGATTACGGGCGTTCATGTAGTGTCCGAATAAGCGTTCGAATAACCAACGATATTTTTGTTTTACTGCTAGCCACATGCCCAAGCCCACCAAATCCCATCCAAAAATATTTAACATTAAACACATGTTAAAATCCAAACAAATCACCTTCCTAAACTAAATAAATCAAATCAAATCTCTTAAATCCTTTTCCTAAACTAAAATAAATCATCTCCTAAATTAAATATATCCCCACCAAAAATACACAAGATCACTTCCTTAAATAATTAAATTAAATACACCTCATATTTACTTGATTTTATTCCATTTTTAAGCCATACACACAAGGAAACCATAGGCCCACCATTATAAAAAGAGACCCAAACCAAGCCCTTTCCCTTTTAGACATTCACGCCCAAGATAAGAAGAATAGTCTCCCCACTGCCGTGAAACACACTTCCAATACATCCCTCTATTGTCGAAAACTGCAGCCCCCATACGGCCGTCCATTACCGAAAATCACAGCCCTAAAACCCCTCAAATTACCACCGAAAATAGTCCCCAAAATAACCCCCAAAATATCGAAACTGCAGTCCCCAAAATAACCCCCAAAATATCGAAACAGAAGTCCCTAAAACAACCCCCAAAATACTGAAACAGCAGTCCCTAAAACACACCAAAAATACCATAAAATAGCAGCCCAAAACAGAGAAAACAGTAGCCCAAAACAGTGAGGCGACGAAGGAAAGTAGTGAACCAGTGAACCCGAAAGATAACGAAGCATTAACCCTTCCGGCGATGACGTGACACACTTCCAAGGAGCAACTTAAAAGGTAAGACCTGAGGGCACCCTTTATTATTTTTTTATTTTTCAGTTTGGATGCGGCACGCTTGGTTGGTCATAAAATATATCCAACCGGGTGTGCGAGGTCCTATATCAAAGATGACCAAACTTTTGGTCACATATTTCTTTAACGTTCCTTTATCTATTTATCGCACGTTTATTTCATATTATTAGCTCTTTATCATTCCGCATGTTTCTTTCTTTGTTTATGTGTCGTTATATGCATTATCATACTTCACGTCCATTTTCATGATTGCATTATGTTAATGCTTGAATGTTGCCTCTCGTGGTATATCGGATGGAAACCCAGACGTAAATTCCGTAGCCGAATCCGAATGGACGGTAGTGTGGTCTGTACTTGGGATACAACTCCACGTACCACTTGTGGAAATATTCCCGCATGTGTTTACTGCATTATGGATGCCACTTTCTCCATCCCGTTCGAACATGTTCGCGAATCCTACTCGAACGCATACATTCTGCCTCGTCCCCGTTTGAACGCGTTCCCAAACGCTACACGAACGCGGGCATTCTGGACAGGTTCCTTTATCATGTCTTAGGCATCTTTGTGTTTGTTGTTCCGCCATTCCTTTCCTATGTGTTGTTTCTTTATTTATGTATTTTTAATCCAATGCGCATGGCTAACTAGGGTGGATTAAAGGTCCTATATTCGAGGGAAATGCCTAAAGGCTACCTTTACCATGATGTTTTGCCGCGCCGGACGAAGTACAATCGATTGAATGTGAAATGTGTTTAATCGGGCATACAAGGTCCCATATTATTTATTTTTTTATTCATGCATTGATAATTTAGTGTGCATGGGCTAACTAGGGTGGTTTAAAGGTCCGCTATTTGAGGGAAATACCTAACGGCTACCTTTACCATGATGTTTTGACGCACCGGACGAAGTACACTCGATTGAATGTGAAATGTGTTCAATCGGGCACACGAGGTCCTACATTATATATTTGTTTATCCATGTATGTGTTTGTGTCATTTCAAATGCCATTTTGGTAATCTCGTTCGAACGCATTTCAGAACGCTACTCGAACGCTCATGTATTCTATTTTATTATACATCAGGTCTTACCCCATTCGAATGCATTTCCGAACACTATACGAACGTGTTTTAGAACGCTACTCGAACGCGCATGCATTTTATTGTATCACGCATTAGGTCATATCTCGTTCGAACATATTATCAAACGTTATACGAATGCAGATATTCTGTTTATCGTTTGAACACGTTATCAAATGCTACTCGAATGCGTGCATTCTGTTTACTGTTCGAACGCGTTTATGAATGCTACACAAATACGCACACACCGGACAGATTCCTTCATCATGTTTTATGCATGTTTGTCTCCTTAGTCATTCTCTTCCCCATCATATGCTTAGTTAGCTCTCCTTAATATTTATGCTTTTACCGTTATTGTTTATTTATCTTTCCGCATTCATTTATTTAATATGTTCATGAAATTGTGTGCTTACCGTTATGTCGATTTACTTTTATGCATGGAAACTTAGATATAGGTTGTATGTGAACTTAGATATAGGTTGTATGCAAACTTAGATATAGGTTTTATGCAAACATAGATGTAGGTTATCCTTGCATATGTATGTTGCGTAGACTTGGTTATATTATCACTTAAATCCGTTCATTACAAGAAGAATAAGTAAGGGACCATTCCGAACCCAACGGTTTGAGGTCTTCCCTTGCGAGGGGTGAGCGCGGCCTTAAATCATTTCCCAGATCACACTGGGTGGCGAATCCATTTTATTTCTCCGGTTGAATCCCCCGTGGGCTAATCCGTACTCCCAACCGGGCCGCGAGCCCGGGACAACGTCGTCCACTTCTGTGTCCTACAGTAGGAAAGTAGAACTCGATGAAAAATCGGAGTAAAACTGTTCCTGGCACCGATCCCCTCACGGAACACGAACAGTTCATCATGGATGAGACTCCACAATCTTCTAATACACAAGAACCGCGTAGGTTGGAGAGAGTCATAAAATAACCTTAGAGGTATGGGTTTCTGATCTCACCTCATGAAGATATTAATCTTATTAAGGATAATGAGCCGGCTACGTATGAGGAAGTGATACAAGGTATCGACTCCGCTTTATAGCAAGAGGCCATGAAGTTCGAAATGAATTCCATGTATACAACCAAGTTTGGACACTGGATGATGTACCAGAAGGCATTGTGCCTATTAGTAGGAAATGAGTCTTCATGGTGAAGACAGACATGGATGGCAACATACAAACGTACAAAGCTAGGCTTGTAGCGAAAGGGTATCATCATCAACATGGTGTCGATTACGACGAAACCTTTTACCCGTTGCCATGATTAAATCCATTCGGATAATTCTTGCTATTGTTGCATATTTCGATTATGAAATATGAGAGATGGACATCAAAATCGGTTTCCTTAACGGAAACCTTTTGGAGGATGTTTTATATAACAGCCTGACAGTTTTGTCGCGCCAAAACATGTAAACTAGGTTTGCAAGTTAAATCGATCCATTTATGGATTGAAGCAAGCATTGTGTTCTTGGAACCAACATTTTGATGAGATCATAATGGTAAATGGTTTCATTCAAAAAGATGATGATTCTTGTGTATATAAGAAAGTTAGTGGGAGCGCACTGACAATGATTGTCCTATTCGTTGATGATGTATTGCTTCTTAGCAATGACATTCCCATACCAAAAATCGGTGAAAGCTTGGCTTTCATTAAAATTCTCTATGAAATACTTGGGAGAGGCAAACTTTGTTCTAGGAATAAGGATCTACTAAGATTGATCTAAAAGTTGTTGGCACTCTCCAAGAGCTCAAACTGCAACAAACATGTACGCGACCTGGTGTTTCATATGATTTAAGCATGAGGAGTCACTATCAGGCCGATCCAGGTGATGGTCACTGGATTGATGTTAAGAACATCCTTTAGTATCTTAGACGAACTAAGGATGCTTTCTTAATTTATGGAGATGGAGAACTTGTGGTGACTGGGATCACCGATGCAAGTTTCCAAACTGATAAAGACGACTATAAGTCGCAATAAGGGTACATATTTTGTTTGAACAATGGAACAGTGAGCTGGAAATCTTCCAAGCAAGATATTGTTACCGATTCAACAACAAAAAGTGGAATATATTGATGCGGCTGAGGCAGCAAAAGAAGCATTTTGGATCTATAAAATTCCTAATTAAATTATGAGTAGTTCTGTTAGCAGGTGAGCTGGGCTACAGCACAGGCTAAGGAATTACGGTCTCATCAATGATTCAAGTATGTACTTCGACGATTTAATTTGATCTGTGAGATCATACATCGTGGCGATGTCAAGATCAAAAGATCGTTTCAGATGATAACCTTGCATATCCGCTGACAAAAGCGATTTCTTAGTAAAAGTTTGAGCGACCCGTACATAGTTCAGGTGTTGGACACTTGAGTGATTGGCTATGAGCCAAGTAGGAGATCGTTGGACAATTATGACCCATAGGATCACTATTTGTAAAAAACATGGTGTTCTTTGTACAAATTAACTATGTTACAAAGGAAATTGCTTTTTTATCATTTGTAATTGGATTACTTGGATATATAAATGATAAAAGTCCATATGATTATTACCGGATTAATAAGATATGAGACAATATTAATCCACGAAAATTTTAATCATTAAATATCCAATTGGTAGTATGATTATGTGTCTTTGGGAATCCGCATCAGGGTAGGTGTATGTGGTCTTAACCTGAGACTTGCTTCGTTAATACTTGCGACAATAAGTACGCTTTGGTTTTGGTCGTTCAGGGCTTTAATAGGTTCTGTGTACGCCTCTTCTGGGTTTACTGAGAATCGTAGTGTATTGGGTGTGATGTCAAGATGGAAGTATCACTTCAGTCATATGGAGAAGATGATCACGTAGGGATACATAACTAGTACTCTCATATGCTACAACTATCGGGATAGTATGACTATGTCATGATTATCCAATTAAAGAGACTAGTTTCTAGTGATCCGATATATACTTCGTACGGGGCAGACACAATTCCAGCTCCATGCCTAGCATGTGACATCAGATATTGGATCGTAATACGCAATACATAGTATACTATGCCTGATATAGATTATATATTCTTCATTGAATATTTTTGGAGAATTGGGTAGGCACGGTGCTTTGCTAGAAGCCAACCATGTCTTGTAAATCGGTAAGAACGTGGTACGGGGTACGCACGTGTTCGGATAGTCCGACAACCGGATATACAGGGATCTCTTGGGTCGCTTCCCAAAGATTCACCGTTGACATTTGACTCGAACAGAATTAATCTGGGATTAATTACGAGAGAGAAAATTAATCTAGGATTAATTGCGGCAAGAATTTATATGGGATAAAATTCTAATAGAAGAGAGAACGCGATTAATTTGGAATTAATCGATTAAATAATAAATTGGATATATTAATTGAAATCGGATTTCAAAGCAGAATTAAAATTGGATTTTAATTTGGGCGAACAAATTAATTTGGAATTAATTCGCAAGCGACTTTCGTAATAATTTTGCTAGGCATTATTATTTAATTAAATTGGATTTAATTACGTCGCGACGAAAGATACATTTAATAAGATTAAACGAACCCGAGCCCGAAGTGTGTTGAGCAAGCCACTTGAATTTTGAATTTAACAAGTGGGGCCCACCAACTTACATCACTAGTCATTAGTTGATGGAAGTGGGTGAATGCATTTAATTCATTTCTTTTCAACACAATTTTGCTTTTGCTTTTTTTAAAAGCATATACACATTTTTGGTGGTTGACTTTGGGAATTGTTTTAGAAACAAAAACACTTCATCTCTCTTCTCATCTCTATTTGGCCAAATACACCTCTTCTTGTTCTAGAAATTTTTTTGCAAAATTTCATCCAAGCTAGCACTTAAGGAGTCAAAGAAGGTGATAGGGAAACTCACCATTGAGTTTAGAATTCAAAAGAAAGCTTGGAGCTTCCAACAAACTCAAAGAATTTTTTGAATCTCATCCGATCATTGTAAGTAAATTTTCGCAACTTTAATTTGTTTTATTCACACAATATCATGACTTAGAGATCCTTGGGATGTTTAGGACTAACTAACACATGATTGCAAAAGTGTTCAAACATATTTTATATTATGTGACACTCATCCCATGATGCAACAGTAGTCGAGATTCCCGGTCTTTACACCTAAGCCATTTTCGTAGGGATCACGATTGCATTTAGCATATACAACAAGCCTTTAAACCCCTAGGTGTCCCTAGTGGACGAGTTATAATCTCTTGAGGGTTTACAGTGACGATACCAATAAACGTCAATCAAATACATATGCAATCACACAAAACTAAATAAAAAGATAAACGAAACAAAATAAACAATCAAGGTAGTTATATACATAATGTCCTCGGAGAGTGTCTAGCAATGAAGTTAAAGGAACCTTCAAAATGTAAACTACAGCTAAAATCCATTCCTTTGAATAAACCATCTAAATCAGACTCCAAGTGTGTGTGTGTGTAAATAAGTCTATTCACAGCTTTGATTCTAAGTAAATTAAATTGGTGATTTTGTCTCAAAACTCATTAATTGATGGGTCTAACCAACCTGAATATCTAAAAGATTGTTTTGTCTATCTATATGCGCTTAGTGTGGTATGAACGACTTCTTCTTCTTTTTTAGATACATTTTCAATCCTTGTAACGAGCTTTGGGCTAGTGACACCCAAACCAGTTGGCTTTAGGGCACTAGGTGTTAAGACACCCCTATGGACTTAATTGCTTGGATCTCAAATGTTAAAAGCTCTATCGTTTGATGCGAAAAATCAATGCATACTGAGGCAAGATGTCTGGTTACTAAGTAGAAACTTAATTATTATCATCATCAATTTTTTTTAATTGATAAGAAGATCATATTATACCACACATCATAATTAAATACATACAGAAACATATTTTCAAGCAAACGATCGTTCATCAGTCACTGATTCTTTCAACTAGTCACTTTGTTAATTCCTTAGTATCTCACTGCTATAGAACAATTTTCTAGTGCATACAAGTCTGACCTAGATACTATGCTCAAAGTATAGGATAAAAGCAAAGTTAACTCTTATCGTTTCCTAAAACTTCATACTAAGACAAACAACCTCATCATTAAACATTTTTTTTAAAACAAAACATGCAAGAATGAAAACATGCAAAAAGTAAATGAAAACATGCAAAACGTAAACATGCATCAAACAAAATAAAATATGCAGGAAATAAGCATGATAGAGCAAACAATAAGCATACAACCCACCCCCAAACCTAAACATAGCATTGTCCCCAATGCAATGAAAAACAAAATAATAGATTAGGGAACAACACTACCGTGATGAGTCATACGACTGCCCCGTCGTCATCATCAATGGTGTTCTCCAGAAGATGTGGGAACACAGGTATCTGTTAGACAGTTATGACCCATAGCGTCACTATTTTGTAAATGATATTGTATTATTGTACAAAATTAACTATGTAGTAATGAAATTGCCTTTTACCGTTTTGTAATTTATTTACTTTGATATATAAATGGTAAAAGTCCCTATGATTAATTCCGGATTGAGATGATATGAGACAGTATCAATCCATAAAGGTTTAATCATTAAATATCCCTAGTCGTAGTATTATCGAGATTGGACATCGATAATGCGGAATAGACTAGTACTGCACTTGTGCGTGTTGTGAGGGCACAACAGCATAGTTCTCATATATTTGAGTATTGGATACTTATGCAAGTGCGGTAGGAGGTTGTGTTTTACCGATGGTACGGAAAACAGCTTCGCTCTGGATAGACCCCGCGGAATCCCATTGGTAGTATGTCTGCGTGTCTATGGGAGTCCGCTTCAGGGTAGGTGCATATGGTCTTAACCTGAGACTTGCATCGCTAGTACTTGCGACAATCGGTAGACTTTAGTTTTGGTCGTCCAGGGCTTAAACAGGTTCTGTGTACACCTCTTCTAGGTTTATCGGGAATCGTAGTGTATTGGGTGTGATGTCAAGACGGAAGTATCACTTCAGACATATGGAGATGATGATCGCGCAGGATACAGAACTAGTACTCTATAATGGTTGCAACCATCGGGATAATATGACAAGGTCAGGATTATCCGATTCAAATAGACTAGTTGCTTGATGTCCGATATATGTATCGTACGGGGCAGACACATCTCCAGCCCCAGGCCTTACATGTGATCATTCGATACTGGATCAGTATACACTATACTACGGTATACTACGCCTGTTATAGATCTTATATTCCAGTAAGAATATTTCTAGAGAATTGGGTAGACATGGCGTTTTGCTAGAGGCTAACCTTGTCTTGTAAGTCGGTAAAAACGTAGTACTTGGTACGTACGTGTTCGGATAGTTCGACAACCGGATTTACTGCCAACATATCTAGAGGTCTCTTGGGTCGCTTCCCGAAGATTCACCAATGACGTATGATTCGAACTCAATTAATCTTGGATTAATTGCGGAGAGACTTTATCTTGGATAAAGTACTATTCAAAGAGAGAGAAAGATTAATTTAGAATTAATCGTCAAAATTATTATATTCGATATAATAATCGAAATTCGATTTCGACGCGAAATTAAAATTAGATTTTAATTCGGGCAAACGAGTTAATTTAGAATTAATTCGTTAGCGACGTAAATAATAATTTCGCTAGGCGCAATTATTTATTTAAATTCGATTTAATTAACGTCGCGACGAAAGTTCGGTATTTCGGAAATATCGAACCCGAACGCGTGAGTACACGTGGGCCCACTTTCATTTGGAAACGTGTGGGGCCCACATGACACATGTCATTATATGCATTATTTAATTGTTAATACATTGCATGGTGATAGTGTACAATACACTCAATGGTATTGCATGGAAATTGAGTGTTTGACACTCTAAGCCATTGCATGATTTGTGTCATAAGTTTATTATTAATTTAATAAATATTATGGCATAAATATAAATTAATTTTTGTAACAAAAAATCATAACACTCTCTCCCTCTCATGACCGAAACTTCACTGCAGTTTTGGCTCTCCATTTTTTTCTTCCATTTTCTTAAGAACTTTGTGAAGAAAGTGTATAAGTTTAGAACTTTAATACACATCTTTGGCTAGCACCATCAAGGGATCATACAAAGGTGTTATGGGAAACTAATCTTTGAGCTTGGAGTGATCAACAAAACTTGGAGCTTCTTTTCTTACCTTGGCCGAATCATCCAAAGCACAAAGGAGGTGGTTTTATTTCATCAAAGCATCCGCATTCCGATCTTTGTGAGTATGATTCCGCCATACTTCATTATTGTTCATTCATTTATATATATTTGTTTGCTCTTTTGATCTTGGGACATGGATTAGAATTTCCAACAATGGTATCAGAGCTTAAAGAGCATGAAAATATATTAGGGTAATATTTGGCAAAATTGATTGAAGCATGATTTGATGATTTTGATTGATTAAGTATGCTTAAATGTATGTTACATTATGTTATACATTATCAATTTCATGAAAAATAAATTGGATTAATTTTTCCCCTCTTGGAGAGGCTTGGCCGAATACTACCTAGACCATGGAGATGATGATTTGTTGTTTATAAGATCATTGGATGACTTTAAACGAACATAAAATGACGATTTGTGATTCGATTGGATTGAAAACGAAATTGGTAATTTTTCATCACCTTGGCCGAATGCATGGAAGAAGATTAGGGACTTGATTTTTTGATTAAATAATGTTGGACATGTATTTAAGATAAAAATATGATTAATGGATTAATTTGATATTTTGGAAATATTGATTTAAAGGATTAATCATGACATTACACTTTAATTATTAAGTTATAAAATTTGGAATTTTAAAATTTGATTAATTGGGCTTAATTTTGAATTGGGCCTAAAACTATTATATTTGGACATAATGGGCTTGGTTGGACCAAGTAGGTTTGGGCAAATTGGATTGGATCCAAAAATGGGCCTAAATCACTCCATTAAGTCCAAATGTAATAAATGGGCTTTTATGTTTAATTGGGCCTTATGGGCTTGATATTGATTTTTATGGCAAATGAGGGTGATTCCTTATTGGGCTTGGAAATTGGGTTTGACCCACATTGACCAAGGCCCAAGCCTAATGAAATCAATTGAAAGCCCATCGGACTTTAATTAAACGGACATTGGATGTTGATTGGGTTTGGGACCCGATAGAATTAGATTTGGAATCTAAGTCATAAAAGCACAATAAAAGTGTAAATATTTAATTTGGAATTAAATATAAGGATTAGTATTGAATACGACTTAAATTGGATTTGACGAGTAGTTCGATATAATTCATGAATTCGTACTACAAGTACTTATTCTCAAAAACGAGTTGGACTCGCGCAAATGCAAACAATTGTTTGAACATTGTATTGTCACCTAATTAAAGACTAATTAATTGGATTTGATTGGTTGTATAACATGCCTTGAATGAATGAATGTGGATGTAATGTATGAATAGTGTATATCGGATGGATATTAGAAGGGAAGGGTAATTTTAGAAATTATTGTAAATTCAGAATTTATTAATTGGACCTGCGTGTCCAGCCTTTCCTATTATCTCTTTGTATTCTCTTCTCACCTAATTCCCCTCAATGTAAATGAGGTTTCTCTTATTGTATTATGTAATTGGGTAGAAGTAGAATAGTGCTAGCCGAGGGGAGAGGAAAGGAGGAGTGATTTGTTCTAGGAACAAATTGTTATATATCCATCCGCATATCACTATTATTTTACTTTACGCGCTTTATGATGTTTTGGAAGCATGCTTAAGGGTGTATGATGATGAGACCTAACAAAGATAAATTAATTGGTTGCCAATTACGCGAAAATCCCTCAAACAATATTAAGCGATTTTCCTTCCGTTGAGTGATTCTTTCTCAAGATCCGAAATTGGCATTGGTTTGTTGGCCAAAGTCAAGACCTTTGTCAATTGAGGATGTGTTTGAATCATGAGAGTTTTGTTCCATATCGGTGTCTTGTCCAAGTTGTGATTTGTTGGCCAAAGTCAAGATCACTTCTTGTCCATCGAAATTGATTACGAAACTTTCCATGTCAATGGGTCCCGCTTAACTGGAATCATTAAGTTTGTTGTGCCAAAGCCAAGACTTAGTTGATTCAGAGGAAATGGTTAGGAAAATGTATTGGATACATTGACACATGTATTAGATATATATGTTTCGGACTTGGATGTCCACCTACCGGATCTAGGAATTGGATGGGATCCAATTGATCTTCGAGATCTACCTAGTTAAATATCATACAACTTGTTGGCCAAAGTCAAGGTTGTGTGTTATTTAACGGGATCCTAGCCCATAGGAAATTGGATTTCCCGAGTACTCGACAGAGGGTTAGAGACTTGTAGAAAATAGTGGGAGGCTAGTATTGAATTTGCATTTCATTCAGATACTTAGTTTTACGCGCTTACAAAATTTATTTCGTCAATATTTTAACATTAGTTGGACTAATAAAATGTTATTTTTTCTTTGTAACAGTTTGATTGTACCCATATATCGTTAACTAGATAGTTGGACTATCGTAGTTAAGATGGCAAACAAGGAAATGTCCGAGACATAATCATGGGTGATAATGTATTTAAGGGCACGAACTTTGCTGACTGGGAAATGAACCTGAGGATAGTCCTTGGGGCAGAGAGGCTTTTGTACACCATACAGAGACCTCTCGGGCCGAGGCCCACTGAGCCATTTGAGCTGGAGTTATGGAGAACTCATAGCGATGATTGTGATACAACTCAGTCGATCATGCTTGCTTCCATGACTCAACACTTTCGTCGCCAGAATAGGGACTTCGATCCTTATAATATGATGGCTAGACTAAAGGATCTTCACCGCACTAATAAGCGGATGGAGAGGTATGAGTTGGTGAAGAAACTCTTTCGCTCCCGTATGACTGATGGCGCTTCAGTTGAGGCCCACGGGACTCAAATGATAGCTGACATTGAGAGCTGGCCAAGATGGGAATAGTCTTGGAGGCTGAGCTGACTGTAGACATGCTTTTACAGTCACTTCCCGATACTTGGAAGCAGATTATCATCAACTACAAGTTGATGGATACGGACGATACTCTTGGAGAGCTATTGTCCATTCTTAAGGAGACAGAGAAAGAGCTTCTTAAAGGCAACAAGCGCGAGGCGCACTTTGCATCGACCTCTCAGACGTCAAGGGCTGGGCCCAAGGCAACTGGGGGGGTGAAAAAGAAGAAGCGTAAGAACAAGGGCAAGGCCAGATGCCGATGGCTTCTGGGAAGCCAAGGAACAAGTCACAAGACATATGCCTTAACTGCGGCAAAAGAGGTCACTGGAAGCGTGACTGCCGCATGAACAAGGCGATCAGAAGGGAGATCAAGGCGGGCAAGGCACCGACCTCTGGTATGTTTGTTATTGAAATAAACATGGCAACTTCTAGTTTTAAAAATTGGATTTTGATTCTGGTTGTGGTTCTCATATATGTACTGATGTGCAGGATCTGCAGAACAGCAGGACTCTAGCTTCAGGGGAGATTGATCTACGAGTTGGAAACGAAACTCCTGTTGCTGTTTTGGCCGTGGGCTTTTTGTATTAGAACTGCCCTCGGGGCATGTACTTAAACTAAATGACTGTTATTATGTACCTAGTTTGACTAGGAATATTATCTGTATCTTTGTTAACCCGAAATGGGTACACTTTTGTATTTAGAAACACTGGGTGTTATTTATATAAAATGATGCAGAAATATGCACTGCAGTTGCAAATAATGGTCTTTATATTTTGAATATAAATGAATCTCCTACATATAAATTAACAAACAAAAGGCTTAAAAAGAGTGATCCAAATGATGAAACTTATATGTGGCATTGTCGTCTGGGACACATTAACAAGACTCGCATATCCACACTTTCGAAGAGTGGGTACTTGGACGGATTTGATCCAAATTCATATGACGTCTGCGAATCTTGCTTATTAGGCAAAATGCCTAAATCACCTTTTAGCGGTAAAGGTGAACGTGCCACTGAACTGTTAGCCCTCGTTCATAGTGACGTTTGTGGGCCCATGTCTAGCCAGGCTAGAGGTGAATATCGATACTTCGTAACCTTTACCGATGATGCATCACGTTACGGTTATGTGTATCTAATGACGCACAAGTCGGAAACTTTTGAGAAATTCAAAGAGTTTCGACACGAAGTTGAAAAACAAACAGGCAAGAGTATTAAGACATTACGGTTGGACCGTGGTGGCGAATACTTAAGTAATGAGTTTCAAGATTACCTGAAAGAATATGGTATTCTTTCACAGTGGACTCCTCCTGGAACACCACAATTAAATGGTGTGTCCGAAAGGAGAAACCGTACCCTGTTGGACATGGTAAGGTCGATGATGAGTCGCACTGAGCTGCCAATTTCCTTCTGGGGATATGCATTAAACAGTGCAGTTCTTATTTTGAATAAGGTTCCGTCAAAGTCTGTTGAACAGACACCATATGAGATATGGACAGGTAAGAAACCGGGTTTCTCATTCCTGAAGATTTGGGGTTGCTGGGCATACGTTAAACGTTTGGAAGGTACCAAACTTGAACCCAAATCAGATAAATGCCTATTCGTTGGATATCCTAGGGAAACCAAAGGATATTACTTCTATCACCCCAAGAGAACAAAGTATTTGTTGCTCTACATGCGGTTTTCCTTGAGAAGGAATTCCTAAATGCAGTGTTTAGTGGGAAGAAAGTAGAACTCGATGAAAGTCGTAGTGATACTGTTCTTGGCAATGAATTATCAATGGAACATGAACAGTCCATCTGGGATGAGAACTGAACCACAATCTTCAAATACACAAGGACCGCGTAGGTCGGAGAGAGTCAGGGTAATACCTGAGAGGTATGGATTCCTGATCTCACCTCACGTAGATATTAATCTTATTGAGGATACTGAACCGGCTACGTATGAGGAAGCGATACAAGGTATCGAATCCGCTTTATGGCAAGAAGCCATGAAGGCCGAAATGGATTCCATGTATACCAACCAAGTTTGGACACTGGTTGATGCACCAGAAGGCGTAAAGCCTATCGGATGCAAATGGGTCTTCAAGAAGAAGACTGACATGGATGGCAACGTACAAACTTACAAAGCTAGGCTTGTAGCGAAGGGATATCGTCAACGACTTGGAGTTGATTATGACAAAACCTTCTCACCCGTTGCCATGATTAAATCCATTCGAATAATGCTTGCAATAGCTGCATATTACGATTACGAAATATGGCAGATGGACGTTAAAACCGCTTTCCTTAACGGAAACCTTTCGGAGGATGTTTATATGCAACAGCCTGACGGTTTTATCGTACCTAGACTTGCAAACAAGGTTTGTAAGTTAAATCAGTCCATTTATGGACTTAAGCAAGCATCGCGGTCATGGAACCAACGTTTTGATGAGATCATAAAAGAATATGATTTCATTCAAAACGAAGATGACCCTTGTGTATATAAGAAGGTTAGTGGGAGTGCACTGACTTTAGTATTGTCCTTTATGTCGACGATGTATTGCTTATCGGCAATGACATTCCCATGTTAACGTCGGTGAAAGCTTGGCTTTCATTGAAATTCTCCATGAAAGACCTGGGAGAAGCAGCTTTTATTCTAGGAATAAAGATCTACCGGGATAGATCTAGAAAGCTACTTGGACTCTCCCAGAGTACATATATTGATAAAGTGTTGAAGAGATTCAACATGGATCAGTCCAAGAGGGGACTGTTACCAATATCACATGGCGTCTATCTATCTAGGGACATGTGTCCTAAAACACAAGATGAGAGAGACAACATGAGTCGGACTCCGTTTGCCTCGGCAGTCGAATCGATCATGTATGCCATGATATGTACACGACCTGATGTGTCCCATGCTTTGAGCATGTGCAGTCGATATCAGGCCGATCCAGGTAAAGATCACTGGATGGCGGTTAAGAGTATCTTTAAGTATCTTAACAGAACTAAGGATGCTTTCTTAATCTATGGAGATGGAGAACTTGAGGTATCTGGGTATACCGATGCAAGTTTCTAAACCGACAGAGATGACTTTAAGTCGCAATCTGGGTATATATTTTGTTTGAATAACGGAGCAGTGAGCTGGAAATCTTCCAAGCAAGATACTGTTGCCGATTCAACAACTGAAGCGGAGTACATTGCAGCAGCTGAAGCAGCAAAAGAGGCAGTTTGGATCCGTAAATTCCTAATTGGATTAGGAGTAGTTCCGTTAGCAGCTGAGCCCGTTCCATTGTATTGTGACAATAGCGGGGCTATAGCACAGGCTAAGGAACCAAGGTCTCATCAACGATCCAAACATGTTCTTCGACGATTCCATCTGATTCGAGAGATCATACATCGTGGCGATGTGAAGATCGAAAAGATCGCATCAGAGGATAATATTGCAGATCCGCTGACGAAAGCTATTCCTCGGGAAAAGTTTGAGCGACATGTACATAGTTCAGGTATTAGATGCTTGAGTGACTGGCTATAGGCCAAGTGGGAGATTGTTAGACAGTTATGACCCATAGCGTCACTATTTTGTAAATGATATTGTATTATTGTACAAAATTAACTATGTAGTAATGAAATTGCCTTTTACCGTTTTGTAATTTATTTACTTTGATATATAAATGGTAAAAGTCCCTATGATTAATTCCGGATTGAGATGATATGAGACAGTATCAATCCATAAAGGTTTAATCATTAAATATCCCTAGTCGTAGTATTATCGAGATTGGACATCAATAATGCGGAATAGACTAGTACTGCACTTGTGCGTGTTGTGAGGGCACAACAGCATAGTTCTCATATATTTGAGTATTGGATACTTATGCAAGTGCGGTAGAAGGTTATGTTTTACCGATGGTACGGAAAACAGCTTCGCTCTGGATAGACCCCGCGGAATCCCATTGGTAGTATGTCTGCGTGTCTATGGGAGTCCGCTTCAGGGTAGGTGCATATGGTCTTAACTTGAGACTTGCATCGCTAGTACTTGCGACAATCGGTAGACTTTAGTTTTGGTCGTCCAGGGCTTTAACAGGTTCTGTGTACACCTCTTCTAGGTTTATCGGGAATCGTAATGTATTGGGTGTGATGTCAAGACGGAAGTATCACTTCAGACATATGGAGATGATGATCGCGCAGGATACAGAACTAGTACTCTATAATGGTTGCAACCATCGGGATAATATGACAAGGTCAGGATTATCCGATTCAAAGAGACTAGTTGCTTGATGTCCGATATATGTATCGTACGGGGCAGACACATCTCCAGCCCCAGGCCTTACATGTGATAATCCGATACTGGATCAGTATACACTATACTACGGTATACTACGCCTGTTATAGATCTTATATTCCAGTAAGAATATTTCTAGAGAATTGGGTAGACATGGCGTTTTGCTAGAGGCTAACCTTGTCTTGTAAATCGGTAAAAACGTAGTACTTGGTACGTACGTGTTCAGATAGTTCGACAACCGGATTTACTGCCAACATATCTAGAGGTCTCTTGGGTCGCTTCCCGAAGATTCACCAATGACGTATGATTCGAACTCAATTAATCTTGGATTAATTGCGGAGAGACTTTATCTTGGATAAAGTACTATTCAAAGAGAGAGAAAGATTAATTTAGAATTAATCGTCAAAATTATTATATTCGATATAATAATCGAAATTCGATTTCGACGCGAAATTAAAATTAGATTTTAATTCGGGCAAACGAGTTAATTTAGAATTAATTCGTTAGCGACGTAAATAATAATTTCGTTAGGCGCAATTATTTATTTAAATTCGATTTAATTATCGTCGCGACGAAAGTTCGGTATTTCGGAAATATCGAACCCGAACGCGTGAGTACACGTGGGCCCACTTTCATTTGGAAACGTGTGGGGCCCACATGACACATGTCATTATATGCATTATTTAATTGTTAATACATTGCATGGTGATAGTGTACAATACACTCAATGGTATTGCATGGAAATTGAGTGTTTGACACTCTAAGCCATTGCATGATTTGTGTCATAAGTTTATTATTAATTTAATAAATATTATGGCATAAATATAAATTGATTTTTGTAACAAAAAATCATAACACTCTCTCCCTCTCATGACCGAAACTTCACTGCAGTTTTGGCTCTCCATTTTTCTTCCATTTTCTTAAGAACTTTGTGAAGAAAGTGTATAAGTTTAGAACTTTAATACACATCTTTGGCTAGCACCATCAAGGGATCATACAAAGGTGTTATGGGAAACTAATCTTTGAGCTTGGAGTGATCAACAAAGCTTGGAGCTTCTTTTCTTACCTTGGCCGAATCATCCAAAGCACAAAGGAGGTGGTTTTATTTCATCAAAGCATCCGCATTCCGATCTTTGTGAGTATGATTCCGCCATACTTCATTATTGTTCATTCATTTATATATATTTGTTTGCTCTTTTGATCTTGGGACATGGATTAGAATTTCCAACAGTATCTCATCAGTGCTGAGGTTGTGATGGATAGCCAGTTGTTGGAGCAGTTACGTCGTGGCTAGGCTATTCTGTACCAGGAAGTCAACACTAGATTCCACATCTTCCAAGCGTTGTGACATGGAACGTTGCCGAGATGATCCCCTTGCGGGTTGAGACGGATGTTGTGGCTGTGCAGGTGCGACTGAGGAGCTGGGCGATGCTATTCTTTTTCCTCGAAGTTGTTGAAAAAATCGAGTGGTTAGTGCAGTATTGGGCTGCATCGATTTTTCCATTGGGTCCATGGGCACCCTAGCCAATGCACATAGATTAGTGATCAGACTGCAATATAAAAGGCCAGTCTGTGCAGAGTTGGCTGCCAACACTATGTTTATCGAAATTAGCCCTCTAACGTCAATAGAGAGACCCTCGAGCAGAGAGTATAGTAGAATCATCCGGTTCTTTGTAACATTTGTGATATGGGAGCCAGGTAAAATAATGTGTTTCAAGAAATGGAACCACACTCGAGCGTCTGGTTTCAAATATCTAGGACTTATTTTTATATATTCCCCACTGCTACTGATGTCCTAGGTGTTATTGGGGATGTAGAGTGTTTGTGTTAGATGGTCTATGTCATGATGCTCGATGGCTACTGTATATTTCTCATTCTCTTTATCTGGCAACCTATAATATCTATTGATTATTAATCGGTCAAATAAAACTGGTTGTCCCCGAATCAAAACCTGATATTCCCTATGTTGATATATGTTGGTATAGAATTCCATCACCACGGGAATAAATGTTGAGGGAGGCTGCCTGTAGAGCTTATGCCATTGTCGAGCAGTGATAATGGCATCTATTTGGGGAAATTGCCCGGGGTTGATATCAAATCCCCTCTCGACGGCCGCTGATACGAATTTTTCGGTATCATAGGTTGGCGTTGCAGCCGCCTTGGTACGGGCTCTTTTAGGTGCCATATAGGATTTCAAAAATATTTGGGCAGAATTTCCCCCATTTCTTAGTCTTTTACCAATTATAACCCTAAGAAAATCTAAGAAAACACTTCAAAACTTATCTACCAATCACTACGCCCCCAATACTTCTCAAAGTTTACAACTTGCACTCAAAAAATACTCACAAAATCAGTAAATAAAGTGAAAGAAATGAAGAAGAAGAAGAACCTGACGTGGTTGCGCACGAGCTAGGAGTGGGAGAACACGAAATAAAGATGATTTGTGTAGTGGGTTAGGCGTATGGTGAGGTGAATAGATGTATTTGAGAGATTATAAATGATTTTGGAGGAGAGGATATGAAGTTTGGGAGAGAATAATGAAATGATTTATGAGGAAAAAAATGTGTGGGTTGCTAGTTTTAAGTCCAGAAATCGTGGGCGCGTCGCGACGCGAAGCCCTAAAAATTGGGGGTTAAATGTTTTAGGTTAATGCGTCGCTACGTGAATGAGGTTTATGTCACGATGCTAAAGGGTTATAAAGTGTACCCATTCTGTCTTGCTTCACGTCGCGACGTGAAAATGGGAGTCACAACGCACAGGCCTGCATGTTTTTTTTATGGGAATTGTGTATGCAAATTGAGAATCTCTCGATGAACATATCCACTAGGATGCATCTCAAGAGTAAATGATATGTCATCTAAAAACTTCTTACTCAAGCCATCGCTAATGAATTGAATTTTATCTTCGCGATTCTCGGACACCATTCCTAAAGTACGACGACGTGTGTTGCATGTCCAGCGTGCATATTTATAACAAACATCTTGCTGGCTCCCGTCTTCACTTGTAGATTGACTTGCTCTACCTTAAATGCTCCATTTTTACTTTTTCATTGCGTGGGTTGACTCCCCGCTAGCACTAAGTTTAACATCTTCAGTCAGACATGACTGCTCATAATGCTAGGCTTGATCGGCCAGTGGGAGAATTTCTTTTGGACGCTCGATGGGTTCTCCCCAATAATTCTTGACACATTGGTTGTTGACCTTGAATGTGTTGTTGGAGTTGGGGTCACATAGCTCAACTGCTTCGTGTGGTGACATTTGGGTGATCACAAATGGACCTGACCATCGTGATTTCTGCTTGCTAGGGAAAAGTTTTAGCTTTAAGTTGTATAATAACACATGTTGCCCTAGTTCCAGTTGTCTGTGCACTATTTTTTGATAATGCCTCTTCTTGGTCTTTTCCTTATATATTTTGGAATTTTCATATGCATGGAGACAAAATTCTTCTAATTCATTCAGTTGGAAGAGATGTTTCTCCCCTGCTACTTGAAGATCAAAATTCAACTTTGTCAATGCCCAATATGTTTTATGCTCGAGCTCTACAGGCAAATGGCATGCTTTTCTGAACACTAGTCGATATGGAGGCATTCTAATGGGCGTCTTATAAGATGTCTGGTAGGCCCACAATGCATCATCTAATTTTCTGGACCAGTTTTTTCTTGTTGAGTTGACGGATTGCTCCAGGATTCTTTTGATTTCTCTATTAGAAACTTTGACCTGACCACTTTTCTGTGGATGGTATGCAGTAGTAACCTTTTGAGTAACTCTATATTTAGCTAGGAGTGCATCACAGTACTTATTGCAGAAATATATGCCACAATCGTTAATGATTGATCGAGGTATTCTAAAGCGAGTGAAAATATTTTTCTTGAGGAATTATAATACCACATTGGAGTCAATAGATGGCAGTGTTGTTGCTTCCACCTACTTAGAGACGTAGTCTATTGCAACCAAATATATAGGTTTCCATGTGATGCAACAAATGGTCCCATGAATTCGATCCCTCATACATCAAATAATTCAACTTCGAGGATGCTTTGGAGAGGTCTTTCATTCCTTCTTGAGATATTTCCCGTCCTCTGGAACCTGTCACATTGAAGATCAAATATATGAGCATATTTAAACAAGGTGGGCTAGAACAAACCTGATTGCAGCACTTTAGATGCGGTCTTATCTCCGCTGAAGTGTCTGCTATATGCAGAGGAATGACAATGCTGGAGGATACTATTGACCTCCTCTTGTGGTACACAACGCCATAATCATTGATCATCACATCGTTTGAATAGGTAAGGTTCATCCCAGATGTAGTGCTTGACTTCACTGAAAAATTTCTTCCTTTGCTGATGTGTCCATTCCAGTGGCCATTTTCCCGATACTATATAGTTCATATAATATGCATACCACAGGACTTCCTGATGCATGGTGGCGAATAGCTGCTCATCTGGGAATGTTTCATTTATTTTCAACTCATTACCAGTTGTACCTCCATTTTCAAGCCTCGATAGGTGATCGGCCACTTCATTTTCTGTCTCCTTCCTATCTCGGATCTCCACATCAAATTCTTGCAATAGAATACCCCAACGGATCAATCTAGGCTTGGTATATTTCTTTGCTATCAGGTATTTGATGTCTGAATGATCTGTGTAGACTACCACCTTAGGACCTAGTAAATAAGAGCGGAACTTGTCGAAAGCAAACACCACTGCCAGCAACTCTTTTTCAGTTGTTGTGAAGTTGAGTTGTGCCTCGTTCAAGGTCTTGCTGGCGTAATAAATGGTATGAAAAATTTTCACCTTACGCTGTCCCAAAATTGCACCCACTGTAAAATCACTTGCATCACACATTACTTCAAATGGAAGTGCCCAATCTAGTTCTACTATAATGGGACCAGAGACCAACTTCTGTTTCAATATCTCATAAGCATGGTAACATTCTTTGGTGAAATGGAAGGGCACGTCTTTCTCAGGTAGGTTACACAATAGTTTGGCAATCTTGGAGAAATCTTTGTTGAATCTTTTGTAAAATCATGCGTGCCTAAGAAAACTTCGAATCCCTTTGTCTGAAGATGGTGGAGGTAGTTTCTTTATCGTCTCAATCTTTGCTTTATCTACCTTAGTACCCTTCTGTAAGATTCGATGTTCCAATACAATGCCACTTCATGCCTTCCTGCACCATGAAATGGCATTTCTCCCAATTCAGTACTAAATTAGTGTCTTCACATCTTTTTAGCACATTTCCCAAATTCTGCAACAGTGATCGAGCAAATCCCCAAACACTGAGAAGTCATCCATGAAGACTTCCATGCTTTATTCTAGCATGTCTGAAAAGATGGCCATCATGCATCGTTCAAAAGTGGCAAGGGCATTGCATAGCCCAAATGGCATTCTGCAGAATACGAAGGTACCATATGGGCATGTGAAGGTAGTTTTCTCTTGATCTTCTACATCGATGGAGATCTGATTGTACCCTAAATATCCATCCATGAAGCAGTAGTAATCATGTCTCGCCAGTCTATCTAGCATATGGTCAATGAACGGTATTGGGAAATGATATTTTTGTGTAGCTTTATTCAGCTTCATGTAGTCCATACATACTCTCCAACCAATCACTATTCTTGTCGGAATTAGCTCATTCTTCTCATTGGTGACTACAGTAATTCCTCCTTTCATGGGTACACACTGCATAGGGCTTACCCAAGAGCTGTCAGATATGCGGTAGATAATGTCTGCATCCAACCACTTGATGATTTCTTTCGTCGATACTTCCTTCATGATTGGATTCAGCCTTCGTTGATGTTCCACTATTGCTGTGTATTCATCATTCATCAAGATTTTGTGCATGCAAAATGATGGACTGATGTCTCGTATGTCTGCTATAGTCCAGCCAATAGCTCTCTTGTGCTCACGTAGCACTCTTAGCAATTTATCCTCCTACACCCAAGTTAGAGATGATGAAATAATAACAGGTAATGCAGAAGAGCCCTCCAAGTATGCATATCTGAGGTGGCTTAGAAGTGGCTTTAGTTCCAACTGTGGTGGTTCTTCTATCGAGGGCTTGACGCGCTCTTTTATCGGAAGTTCCAAGCTTTCTACCTGTTGTGTCGGTCTGAATCGAAAGGATGCATCGAGATAGTTCATGTTAGGGTTGGTGCTCAGAGTGTCAATCCGGATCGTATTTATGTCTGATTCATAAATACGAGCAATTCTATTTTCCATAATATTACTAATTTAATGGTAGCACCCTTGTCTTTTATACACTTATTCGATCTAATTACGATTAGATATCTGATTATGATTAGATCGAAACTAAATCTGGTTTAGTGATACGTGTATATTAGACAAAGACCCTAGGATTTACAATATAGTGCGCAGTTATAACGTAGTTTGTAATTGACATTGGGAAGTGCACTATAAGATGTATATCCTTAAATAAAGTTCCTGGTCAAGATTTACTAACACGGGTCGGTTAGTAAAATCCGTTGAGACTAGTACATGTCGTATATCGTGACTTGGTCTGATGGTTTATCCCAATGAACCATGAGTCTCGGGAGACTCGTATAGATATATAGGTGTTTATTTGATAAGAAACTGAACGACTCACCGAAGATTTCCTAATAGATGGTACACCCACGTCAATAGGAATCCTCTCGAGTTGAGCGAGCATAGTGGTCCTTCGACTTGAGATACCACAGTGGGATATATGAGTTATCCTCCACACTTTGATGGCAGTCACGTCAACGATCTATTCATGATCAGACCTCCACCTGTTCGTTGGGTGTGGACCGATGCTTGTGATATCCAGTGCGTATCAAGATAGAATCTGTCAGTCCTATGTACAGAGCATAGGCCTCCTCACGTGTTTATGATCTAGTAAATCCATGGTCATGGTATAACTTCGAAAATCAGTTCCCAATGTTATTTAGAGATCGTAAATTGAAAGTCGATTATATTATACCGAACGGATTTGACGTTCTTATCTATATCCCAAGTATAATATGGATAGCCTATGACGATGAGATTATATGTATGTAATGACCTCGGCTTGCATAGTTTAGCGAGATTATCCGTGGTCGTCATAATTCATGAGTGGGTGAATTATGGACACGAAATTGGATTTCGTGACGAATAAACCTAAACTTAGAGAGTCCCACAATATGAAGTGTACTCGTTGAGCACTTGGGCAACGCAATATGAATAATACGGATTATTCATAATACTTCATCGGATTAAGTGAGTTAATTCGAATCGTTTAATCGGTTAAACGATGACACATGCATTAGGGGATTTTGGCCAATCGTAATTATTGTGTATTTATATTTGATACATAATACGATTAGATACACATTAATTATTCGTTAAATGAGATTTTGATACAAGCCATAAATATATGTATTTGTTGTTTATTGTAAATAAAAATACATATATAATAATAATTATATTAATTGATTATTTGGATATTTAATTGTTAAATATTTAAATGATTAATTAATAAACTTTTTTCATAAATGTTATGAAATTTGTCCAATTATTATTGGTTCACTTGACATGATTAATTTAAGCTTAGGTGTGCAAATATGATTGGACCAACTTAAAGCTTATCTTAATATCTTTTTAATTTAATGAAATTAAAAAGGAAAATTGGCCAAATTGCCCCCACTTAGTCGGTCACAATAAAATAAAGAGAGAAAATGTTTTCTTCGTCATCTAATAATCCTCCATGGCCTAAAGTCACAAGAAAAATGGGTCTCAAAATTTGTTTGAAGAAACCATGAAGAAATGAAGGAAAATCAAGAAAAAAGGCTAAGGATTTAGGAGATTTAAGGTAATTCTTCAAAACCCTAAGCTTGGAAATTTATTTTCTTGTTTATTTATGATTTAGAAAGGTTCTAGGGTTCCTTCAATTCTGAAAAATTGGGGCCTTTGATTGTGGATGATGAATTGGAAGTGTTGATGCATGTGTGAAGTAGTTTTGGATGATATTAGTGTAATAATTGTCCAATTTGTTCATTTGATGACATGTTGCCATTCTAAAGTGTTATGACCACTCTTTTAATGCCTAGAATTTTTCTTGGGTGATTCATGTGTGGTGACTTTGATTGGTGTTGAAATTAATTTGATTAATGTTGAAAAATTGGATTTAAAGCATGAAATTTGGTAATTTCGAATTCTGGATCAAATATGAGTAAATTGGAAATTCTGTGATGAATTTGATGTCATATGAATGTTTTGGATGTGTTTTGGGTGTTGGAAAAATTGCCAGAAAGTGTTTCAGAGTTGAAATAAATGAAAACGGTGAAAAACGGCGTTACCAGGTGACTTTTGAGCCAACCGGGTGACAGCTGTCCAAATAGTGAGTTTGTCACTGTTCGGGCAGCCCATGAACTTCCCTAACACTATTGGACTGACCTGGGCAGTCTCCATAAGTGTCGGGTGGTCGATTCGGTCAAAAATGTATTTTGCGTCATTTTGCGAAAAAACATTTTTCGTAAAAGTTTCGCGACGTTTCATATATATTTATATCACTATTTGATATTGAATAAATAGGTTTAGGTGAAATATGAATAAATTATTCATATTAGATATTGAATAATTTATTCGGTAATTTGAAAAAATTTTAAATTACGATTTCACCCAAACCGCGCTTCCGCTGCGCCCCTCGCCCCTAAACCCCAACAATTCAAACATTCCAGAATCTCCTCATCTAATTCTTTATAAGACATATTGGTGATGCATGCTTCAATTTTTTCAGTTAAAGATTGCATTACATCTGTGTTCTAGATGACACTATCTACTATGTCAAGTCTAAAGCATTTCTCCCCTCCTTCATCACTTGGAAATTTCATGGCTTTAAATACGTTGAACGTTACTTCTTATTCTTGAACCCTCATGGTTAGCTCACCTTTCTGCACATCTATGATGGTTCGACCTGTTGCCAAGAATGGTCTCCCAAGGATGATAGACACCTCTCTATCTTCCTCCATGTCCAGTACAATGAAGTCTGCTGGGAAAAAAATTTGTCCACCTTGACAAGCACGTCTTCCACTACTCCTCCTAGGATATGTGAGTAATCTGTCAGCAAATTGTAAAGTGACTGTGGTGGGCTTTGCTTCTCTTAGTTGCAGTTTCATGTAGATATATAAGGGCATCAAGTTAATACTAGCACCCAAATCACATAAACCCTTACTAAAATAACGGTTCCCTATGGTGCAAGGGATGGTGAAGCTGCCGGGATCCTTCAGTTTTAGAGGGAGCTTTCTTTAAATGATGGCACTACACTCTTCTGTAAGTGTTACAGTTTCGAAATAACCCAATTTTCGCTTTCTTGACAGAACATCCTTCATGAATTTGACATAACTGGACATCTGCTCTAGCGCTTCTGCAAATGGGATGTTGATGTGCAACTTTTTGAAAATCTCCAGGAATCGAGCGAATTGCTTGTCCAGCTTGTGTTTCTGGAGACGCTACAGAAAATGTGGTGGTGGAGTTAATCTTTCTAGATCACTTTCTCTGGACTCCTTATCTTCCATCTTTGGATCTGCTTCATTATTGTCCTTTCTTTTGGGACTTCCTCACTAGGTGTTGTGACTTCAACATCCTTATTAATTACAATACCTCTCTTCAAGGTGATAGCTTGGCATTGTTCTTTTCCTCTGCTCCTTGGATTTTGTTCTATGTCGTTGGGAAGGGTGCCTTGCGGTCTATAGCTCTGAGCATTGGCCAGCTGTCCTAATTGATTCTCCAGTGTTTTCAAGGATACTGCTTGACTTTGAAACAAAGTGTCGTATTTGGCTTCTTGATTTTTGAGCATCTCAGCAAGAAAATCTTCTATTCCTGGCTTCTTTTCATACCCTTGTCCTTTATTCTGCTGTTGGAATCCATGTGGAGGATTATTCCTTTCACGTGTTCCATGCCTAGAAGTATTATTTCATGCAAAGTTGGGATGATTATTCCATCCTGGGTTATAGGTATTGGAGTAGAGATTGTTTCCTTGTCTGTTGAAGTTGCTGACATAGTTCACAGACTAATCATGTGGGTTGTAAGATTCTGACTCTGGCCCTCCTCTATATGGCGCACTTGTAGATCCAATATTGTTCACAGCTTGCATTCTAAGAATCTCTAAGCATCTTCAGATTTGATCTAACTTGGCATTTACAGCTGTGTTGGCTCCTACTTCGTGGATTCCTGCTACTCGATGAGACATACTCCTCTCTGTCGGCTACAAGGAGTTATTGTTAGCCATTTTTTCTATCAAATCTCAAGCTTGATTTTTTCCTTTCCCCATTAATGTACCTCCAGCACTGGCATCTACTGTGGTCTTCATCAACCTAGTAAGCCCATTGTAGAACGTTTGGACTTGCTGCCACTTTACAATCTCATGGTGGGGGCATTTTCGGACCAATTCCTTATATCTTTCCCATGCATCACAGAGGGATTTTGAGTCATGCTGCACAAAGGATATGATGTCGTTTCTCAACTTCGTTGTTATGGCTAGGGGAAAATATTTTGCAAGGAACTTGGTAGCAAGGTTGCTCCAAGTTGTTATGGAACCTGCTGGTAGTGAATGGAGCCAGCCCTTAGCTCTATCTTTTAAGGAGTATGGGAAAATACGCACACTTATTGCTTCCTCCGCTCCTCGATTGTAGTTGAATGTGCCATAAACTTCCAGGAAATTACTGATGGGGGCATTGGGGTTTTCAATTACACTTCCCCTAAACTGGACTGACTGTTGTATCATTTGAATGCATGTCTTGATGAAACAGGCGTTTGCAGGTAGAGGTGGAAGAAAAATGCATGATATGAAACCGTCAACCACCGGTATCATTCTATCTCGAATGGGAATTGGTGGTGCTGCTTCTAAAGGTTCAGGTTCTTGATTGTTCATGTTGAATAGTGTTTCTTAGTCTTATCCCCTTTCCCTTCTTAATTGTCTAAGAGTTCTTTCGATTTCTAGGTCAAACGGATAGAATTCAAAGCTTATGCTTCTGCTCTTGTAATTATCTGAGAACCTGAAACACAAGTAACAATAAGTAAAACCCTTAGACACAAGTAAAGTATCTAGCCTCAAAATTAATAATAAAAGATAAATAAGTCCCCGGCAACGGCGCCAAAAACTTGATCGCGAAATACATATTTTACGCAAATGCACATATCGCTCAAGTAGTATAAAATGTATCGATCCCACGAGGACTTATAACTTATGTTATTAATTATTGAATCTAATCTTCTACAAGTATCTAATTGAAATTAATTGTAGATGTTGGTTGAATGATGATTTTATCTAAAAAAAATAATTAAAACCCGGATAGATTACAAAGTTAATCAATGATATGAAAGTATGCAGGGTTGTGAATCCTCACAATATTCTTCTAAAGATGAATTGGTTATCCTATACTTGTGCAATATGCTGGGTTATTAACCTGGAACACGAATGTATCCACAAGCCTCTTTCGATGGTTGAATGCAAATATTCAAAGATACTTTATTAACTATATTTATATGTTAACTAAGAAACCCTAAATTCATTAAAGTCAAGTTCCAATTATGGCTACACCCGCTCTATAGGTATATTTCTATCTTGGAGAGTGATCGGTGGTAAACATACACCTAACGCAAGTGCACGTATCGCTCAAGTAGTATAAAATGTATCGATCCCACGAGGACTTAATACCTATGCTATCAATTTATTGAAGTTAAATGTCTACGAGTATCTAATTGATTGATTGTTGGTTGATGGTGATTTTTATCTAAAACAAGTAAATAAAACACTACAAAAGTAAATTTAAGGAAAATTCAATATTATTAAGCTATCTAGGGTTGTGAATCCTTCCAATATCTTTTTAAGATGAAGTGATTATCTCATGTTTGTGCAATATATCGGTTTATTAACCTGGAACACGAAAATATGCAAAAGCCTCTTCTGATGGTCAGATGCAAACACCTAAAGTAACCCAATTAACTATATTCTTATGCTAATTAAGAAACTCTGAATTCATTAAGTTTAAGTTCCAATTATGGCTACCCCCGCCCGACAGGTATATTCCTATCTTGTAAGGAAATCTACCTAAGAGACATTTACCCCAAGGTGAGATCGTGAGCTATTGAGTCTAAGGCTAAACCTAAAATCCATTTTCCAAGTTATTTTTAAATTTACCAAATCAATCTTATTAATGGCCAGTTAACAAGAAGCAATAAGACTAAGACTCAATAAATAAACCAATATATTACCCAAGGCATAAAATAACCAACTTATAAACCGGTGATATTGGAATTCATCACAACCCTAGATACGAGATATAGTTACAACACATATCTAGGACTAAAAACTTAAATAAAGAAAATGACATAAATTAAACTTGGAAATTAAAAAGATAAAATAAAATGATGGGGTTAGAGGATCCACTTTTATTACTTCTAATTTAGAAATCTCTCTTATTATAATATATAAATTTGCATGACATTACCAACCGACCATATAGGCGGTATCCTGATTAAGTCAGATTTTTGATTAATTCCAGCCGATCATAAAGACATTATCCAATTAAGTCAGGTTAAAATAAAGTTTATTAAGTCCAACCGACCATAAAGGCGGTATCCCATTAAGGCAGGTTTTAAGATAATTTATATATTATAACTAAGGGAGATTAATCTAAATTATAATAATAAAAGCCTTACCTTTCACCCCAACAGAGGGAAGTTACCTACTCATACTGAAAATAAAATAAAGAAAAATCTATTGCTTAAAATAAAAATTAAATACAAAAAAGCTGTAAAAAAACAGACAAGATACAATCTTCTTAGTATTCTTAAGGAAATCCTCAAAAGAAGGTATGGAAATTTCAAATGAATTCGGCCCCAATTTATAGGTAAATTTTTGTCTGTGCATCGCGACGTGTGAAGCTAGCGCGTCGTGACGCGCCGTTGATTCGTGACACGTGTACGTTGCTTTCACAAGATGATGACACATGGCTGTCGGTAGAATTATTGGCTCGGCGTCGCAAAGCATGAAGGCTTGCGTGTCGCGACACTGACGTCATGCTGACGTAAGCAATGACGCATGTCGGTAGAGTGAATTATTGTGCTGACTTCATGCTGACGTAAGTGATGATGTGTCGTCAGGCTGAATTATTGGTTGACGTGATGATGACGCACGTACTGACGTGGTGATGACGTGATGATGATATGGCGATGACAAGTGTCAGCAGCTCAATAATTACAGCGCGTCATGATGCAGAGAGTGTGCGCGTCGCGACTCAAAATTCTAATTTTGCCTTTTTTTTTTCCGTTTTTTGCTGTTTTGGCCCTGATTTGATTCCAGTGAGTCCTGAAATCTTATTTATCTACAAAATAACACAAAACACATCAAAATATTCACAAAACGCAAGAAACTATACAAAATACTAAGTAAAAGGGCGGCAAATATTGATATATTTTCCGCTTACCACACCCCCAAACCTAACATTTTGCTAGTCCTCGAGCAAAATAATAAAATAAAATACAATAAACAACTTTAATATAAAATTAAACTAAGCCACTTTTGTAGGGATCATGGTTGCATTTAGCGTATGCAACAAGCCTTTAAACCCTAAGTGTCCCTAGTGGACGAGTTATAGTCTCGTGAGGGCTTACAGTGACGATACCCACAAACGTCAATCAAATGTAAAATCAAACACACAAAACAAGTTAGTGACTAAACAAGTGAAATTCTTATCCAAGTTAAAAATTATTTTCTTTCTTTCTAAATTACCAAATAAGTAAATTCTCTGATTATTTTTACCATTCTCCATATACACAACCAACAAGGTATTAATCAAATCATTGTGCCCACAATATTCATAAGTGTAGTTGAAAAGAGAGTAATATTTTTGTCCTAAAGTTATATCAGAATTCACACTTTTTTAGCAATGGAATGTTTTTTTATAACATCTTTAATTCATGTAGTGAGCTTTGGGCCAGTGACTCCCAAGCCAATTGGCTTTAGGGCACTAGATGTTAAGACACCCCTACGGACTTAATTACTCGAATCTCGGATGTTTAAAGGTTCTACCGTTTGACGTGAACAATCTCTGCTTACTGAGGAAAGACGTCCGATTACTAAGTAGAGTTTTTACCGTTTGACGCGAACAATCTCTGCTTAGTGAGGCCAGACGCCCAGTTACTTAGTAAAAGCATGGTTAATTATTCATATACACATTTTTTTCTTTTTTTTATTCTATCGCTTTCAGATGCTTCCTCCAATAAACTAGAGCACTGAATATTACAAACTTTTCACTTAAAACTAATGTCCGTATGTTACCATGCATGTTGATAATACCTGTCAACTGAGCATATGAAGATCCAATTTAGTTAGTATTATAAAGAATTCACGAATTTAAATAATTCAAAAGGAAATAAATAAAAATTAACATGTTACGAAATAGGTCGAGATACGCCTCAAGAGTGGAAATTCCTTACACAGCTATCTCAAACATCATTCCACCTGGTTAGTCAAGTTAAAAACATAAGAAAAAACACAATTTTTTTTTTAAATTTTTTAAATTTTTTTAAAAATATTTTTAAAATTTTGACTAAAGCAAAAACAACACAACGAAAAATAAAAATAAGATACTAGTCAATTATTCCCATCCCCCAAACCTAATTGAGATATTGTCCCTAATGTCTAAAAAAGATGAAGATGAGTTTAGAAAACAGTACCTGGTTAGCGTGGAATTTTACAGCTAAAAAGAAAATTAAGGGTTAAGATCCAAATTTATCTGACTCTTCTTACCACAATCATTATCAGACCAGTTTATCTTGGAAATGATAGGGTCAATTTATGGTTCAAAGGTTAACAGTTGTTCAATTAAATCATGGGCTGTTCTGGTAGTGAAGAGGATATCTTTTACAGGTTTTGAAAGGAACCCATTTCTCCGGGCATCATCAAGAAACACACAAAGAAAGTCATAAAATTCATCAACGTTAAACAATCCAATTGGTTTCTGGTGTATATTCAAGTTCACCCAAGATAGCAATGTAAATATTTCCTTCATTGTGCCCAAGCCACCTAGCAAAGCAATAAAAGCATCAGCACGGTTAATCATTTCAACAATTCGTTCGGACATACCTGGTCACGATGCATTCATCTCTGTTTGATGGTCCTATAAGATTCACCTCTACCAAGGGTTTTGGATGATTCCTAGAACTTGACTACCTCCAACCTGTACAGACCTTGAAACGTACCCCATTAGTCCAGATTTTCACCGCCATATACTAAGTGCATATTCCTCTCAGCTATGACTCTACCCAATTCCTGTGCTGCCTCAGCGAATTCTGGTTTGGAACCAGAACTAGTACCGCAAAATACACAGATGTTTACAACTCATCTTCTTGAAGTTGCTTCCATTTTTTTTATGTATTTGTTTCTCAAATCTGGATGTCTTCAAGAGTGCAATAGTGAGCTGAATTTATAGATCCTGAAAAAAGGGTGAGTAATAATGGCACTAATACCTGCCAAATGACAATTATTAGCTAATTAGTAAAATAAATCGTGAAAGTCAAAAAGTCTGGATCATGTCTGAGAAAATAAAAGAAAAAAACAAAACAAATAACAATTATTAGTTAAGGACAAAGAGATAATAATATTTACAAGAAGTAACGGCTTAAATGACATCTATGCTTCAGGGACAAGCTTCCCATCCAATTTTCTTATAAATTGGAAAACAAGGTCTTTTAAAGTCAGATTCCCGAGACTTAATTGATGTCTTTCTTTTCGAAACTGTGTATGTAACATGCAAATTACGTGATATACATATCCACTAGGATGCGTCTCAAGAGTCAATGATATGTCATCTAAAGACTCATTACTCATGCCATCCCTAATGAATTTAATTTTATCTTCGCGGTTATCAAACACCATTCCTAAAGAACAACAACGAGTATTACATATCATGCGTGCACATTTATAGCAAACATTTAATCTCTTAGCACTTCTTTTCTTAGCATATGTGTTTCTTCCTAAACCATACAGAAATGAAAAAAAAAGAGTTAGATGACTCATCTACTAATCGGACTCGTGCTTTAATTATACAACGAAAGTCATTAGAAATACCTTTGATGATCAGAAGACTCATTAGTTCTATTCGTGCTTTGTAGACTTTCATCAGAGAGTTTTAAGGGAGAGAAGGAAATTACTTGTGAAGATTTGCGAGAACGTCTTCCATCCTGTCTGTGACTTTACCTACAAAAATTAAACACACAAAAATAAAACACAGTAAATCTCAATATATATACACAAATTTCATGGATTGCCTCCCTGCTAGCGCTAAGTTTAACGTTGTCAGCTAGACATGACTGCCCGAACGTTAGGCTGGATCTGCAAGTGTGACACTTTCTTTTTGTCGCTCAAATGATTCTCCCCAGTAGTGTTTCACACGCTTGTTGTTAACTTTGAATGTTTCATTGGAGTTGGGATCATGTAAATCAACGGCTCCATGTGGTAAAACTTGGGTGATTAAGAATGGATCTAACCACCGTGATTTTAACTTCCCAGGGAAAATTTTCAACCTTGATTTGTTTAACAATACCCGCTGCCCCAGTTCCAGTTGTATGCGCATTATCTTCTGATCATGTCTCTTCTTGGCCTTTTCTTTGTACAGTTTGGCATTCTCAAAAGGCTGTATGTGAAATTCCTCCAATTCGTTGAGTTTGTGGAGCCGTTTCTCTCACGTTGCTTGTATTTCATGATTTAACATCTTCAGTGTGCACTACGCTTTATGTTCAAGCTTCAGAGGCAGATGACATGCTTTAAGTTTGTTAGTGGAACTTTGCATTTCATTTGAGTTCTGGATGATACCACCTATCACATCAAGTCTGAAACATTCCACTTTCTTTTCGTCATCTGGGAAATTCATGGCTTTGAAAACATTGAATGTTACTTCTGTTGGGGTTTTGGCGCAGACGCAGCGGAAGCTCGCGGTTCGGGTGAAATCGTAATTTTAAAACTTTTTTAAATTACCAAATAAATTATTCAATATCCAATATGAATAATTTATTCATATTTCACCTAAACATATTTATTCGATATCAAATAACGATATAAGTAGTTAAGAAATATCGCGAAACGTTTACGAAAACGTTTTTCCGCAAAATGGCATAAAACACATTTTTGACCGAACCGACTACCCAATACATATGGGGGCTACCCAGGTCAGCCCCAACAGTACTAGGGCAGTTCATGGGCTGCCTGAATAGTGACTAATTCACTGTTTGGATAGCCGTCACCCGGTTGGCTCAAAAGTCACCCGGTAACGCCGTTTATCGCCATAAATGCCCTTATGCATGTGTTTTCGTTTAACCGTTTAAACGTTTCGAATTAACTCATTTAATCTGGTGAAGTATTATGAATAATCTGTATTATTCATAACGCGTTGCCCAAGTGCTCAACGAGTACACTCCATACTGTGGGACTCTCTAAGTTTAGGTTTATCCGTCACGAAATCTAATTTCATGTCCATAATTCACCCACTCATGAATTATGACGACCAAGGATAATCTTACTAAACTATGCAAGTCGAGGTCATTGCATACGTATAATTCCTCTGTCACAAGCTATCCAATTATACATGGGATATAGATAAGAACGTCAAATCCTTATGGTATAATATAGTCGACTTTCTAATTTACGATCTCTAAATAACACTCGGAACTTGCTTCCGAAATTATACCACAGCCATGGATTTACTGGATTGCAAACACGTGTAGGATAAATATGCCATGTACAGAGGACTGACGGATTCTATCTTGATACGCACTGGATATCATGAGCATCAGTCCACACCAAAGAACAGGCGGAGGTCTGATCTAAATAGATCGGTGACATGACTGCCATCAAAGTGTGGAGGATAACTAATATATCCACTGTGGTATCTCAAGTCGAAGGATCACTATGCTCTCTCAACTCGAGAAGATTCCTATTGACATTGGTGTACCATCTATTAGGAAATATTCAGTGAGTCGTTCAGTGTCTATCAAATAAACACCTACATGTCTATACGAGTCTCCAGAGAATAGTGGTTTATTGGGATAAACCATCGGACCAAGTCACGATATATGACATGTACTGGTCTCAGCGGATTTTACTAACCGACCCGTGTTAGTAAATCTTGACCATGAACTTTATTTAAGGATATACAACTTATAGTGACACTTCCCAATGTCAATTACAAACTACGTTGTAACTGCGCACTACATTGTAAATCCTAGGGTCTTTGTCTAATATACACGTATCACTAAATCAGATTTAGTTTCAATCTAATCATAATCAGATATCTAATCGTAATTAGATCAAATATGTATATAAAATAAAAGAGGTACTACCATTAAATAGGTAATATTATGGAAAAAAGAATTGTTTGTATTCATGAATCGGACATAAATACGATCCGGATTGGCACTCCGAGCACCAACCCTAACAATTTCTCTCACTTGCTCTAGTGCCAATCCATGGTATCATATACACATCTCAATGTGTATCACATACTCATGGCCCTCAAGAGCTCACCTAGCACTCAAGAGGTAGGCAACAATAAGTAAGCCCGCTTTAACACATATTGAGTTTGTCCAACACACCCAATCGTTTCCCTTGGCCAGCATCATTAATATTTTGTAGAACCCAAGTTCTACATCAATATGACTCAGATGCGATATCAATATTCTGCTATAACTTTTAAGTTGTCTATGTATTTATAGATCAAATCCAAAATACTATGCAGACAACCGCAAGCACAACACTAACATCAAAACTTCTAATCTATAAAGTCACTATGTAACTTCATAAGTCAATACTTCATAAGTTACAACTAATTCTACTAATACAGTAGAATCAACCGTGACACTCATACTATATCTTTTATGACTCTATATGACGTAGATTGTCTAACGTCATAATTAGACTCAAAACTAATCTGACCCTAATGGTTGCAGATTATATTCTCCATGAATAAGAAACTTGTTCTTAATATCTCAAAGATAACAAAGAACATGTTTCAAGACACATCCTATGGTCTACAGCGTATCAAAATAGCTCGTAACTATTACGATTAAATTGATATCTTTAATCGCACATAAATACGCTATCATCATATGATGCATCAGATTGACTAGATATTCTAATCAATTTCTCTTTCGACAAAGGAATCATCATTTACGAAAGATTAATACTATATACAAGAGACACACAAATTGTCAAACAGTTATATTAACTGTCATACAAATAGTCTTGTTGTGTCCTTTATTAGATCATATCTAATGCACGACTAATGGGAGTTTCTCACAAGTTTCTTAGTTTTATATCATTATGAAACTTTATATCAAATATAACAGAGACTACTCCCACTGCTTTCACGGAGAAAATAAAACTTAGGTAAACCTTTTACCTCACAAAATTTTCATTATTACATTAATAATGATAATGTCGTTAGGATATATAACACTAGAATATGAAATTTGTACGCTCTCACTGACCCTACTATCAAACGTGTATTCTCTATGCTTTGATAAAATCAGACAATCTGACAGTTATCAAAAATAGAAAACACAGATTTTCGGAAAGCTTATCCGAGTCTACAATAGGCTCTATAAGCTAGTATATCAAACTGTGATCTTAGCAGAATACAAACTCTAGGGCCATTCTAGAATGAACTCTTCAAATAAAGAAACCACAATGGATCTCTCATTCGAAGAAAACATTCAGGAACACCACTTTGCATTCTTTAGCCAAAATACATTGTTTAATATCAATATTAACCAACAAATTTTAATTGTTTAATTAGTGCGATGTGAGACAAGTTTTCTCAGAATCTACAATAGATCACTGAGTATAAATTTTCTCACTGTCATACTATAAATGTCAAACCTTTATCAAGCTCACTTTGTTTTTGCTGCGTAAATAATTTGCACATTTTATGAACGATTCATAACGAAAGCTCAATCAAGTTCAAAACTTGATCGTAGTAAGCTATGAATAATTTTATATCTATGGTTCAATGCTAACTTCCGAAATCGATATCAAATATCGTTCCCACTATAAGTTATAGGATAATTTTCTTCAATAAGAAAACAGTAGAACCATTAAGTATCAAATACTTCGCAAATGATTCTGACATCCTATTGAACTTATAAAGAAGTTATCTAAGGGTCTTTTCATCTTATTAATTACGTAGTTCCATTTATAGTTTATCACTCTCACATTTGACTTCAATAAGTCAAGTCTTTTCTACAATCATCAACATCTGATGTTACACACCAAGTAATAAAACAATTTTATTACACGGGATTATAGAAAAAATATTCTATCAAATAGAATACAATAGTCTATTAAATAGAATAAATGATAAACTCTTACTTGTACCTCAGAGGCGTAAGTACTTTCAATCATATAACATTTATATAAAAGAAAGATTCAAATCTCAAACCTTTTAAGATTCTAATTTTCTACTTATACATATCATATACGTAACTATAAAAACTAATGGAACCTTAATTAAAAAGATGAATTATTGTAACTGGAGCATAACCCCAAGAGTATTGAAACTAATTTTCTAACACTCAATATCAAACGAATCAAATCATATAAGATTCGATTTCTCCCACTGATCAATTCCATCACGATGGAATCGTAGAAGAATAATATTGAGTAAGAATCACATCTATTAAATAACTATAGAACTAATTGCCATAAATTCACATGTTTGATCATATCAAACATCCTTGAACAATTCAAAGAGTCACAATGAATTTTAAAATATAGTTTTCAACACTTCAAATAGAATATCTTTGAACCATTCAAAATATTCTATTCGTATTTCATCAGAAACATATTGAAAGTTCTCGAACCATTCAAGACGTTCAAAATATATTCTTTTAGAAACACGCAACTAAGTCATGATAATTCATTAACTAAGTTACGAAGTAAATAAAACTATCCAAGGAAATTTATAATTCATTAAACTACATACATCCAATGTATTAGTTTAATAAATCTGTGGTCCAATGAAGATCATTGGTTAAATGAGATTTAATCACATTCCTGAATACAATATTCATTAAATGGATAAGGATATGTGGTGTGATCTTATATCATACCATCCTTTACCACTACGGAATAAGCATCTAATGCTTATGTGATAAAATCTTATAAAGCACTGTTCTAAGTTATTTAGTTAACCAAATATTTTTCTTAATGTTTATCTCTTCATCAATGACACTACTAGTCATATTAAAATATGTAACAATTATTTATAAAGAACAAGTAACTATCCAATAGTCGCAAGTTTTGACATCAAATATCAAAACAATCATTAAACATTATTTTAAATAACTAGATGTGAGATGTGGTATCCAATACCTATAGTTTTCGTATTGCGAGAATCGATATTCTCAACACACAACCATACACATCTCTTTTCTTAAGCTCTATAATTTATCTTCAATTATTCACAACAATTGCAAATAATTGATTAGCAAACTATGTCAAACACGTGACTTCTTAAAAGTCACTAAAGCCAAGAAATGTCATTATAAGATAAACAAATACCTAATGGGAAATTCTTAATGCCAGTCAAGAATCTCGAGACATGAACTAATTCACGTCAATTCTTACCACACAAGAAACTATTCTCTCTAGATAATTATATCTTAAACAGATATCTATTTAGATTACCTATCGTGACTTAACAACTAAGTCACTAACCATCTTGATTTTCAACAAAATCGGAACAACAGTTCCCGATGGTTTTAACTAATCTAACAATAACCAAGTCAACTTATATTCTAGAACCTATTCTAGAAATACGCAACCAAAAGTGAAGTCAGAAAACATATTCAAATAATATGCATGTTGTGGATTAGAAGTATAATTCTATTAATAATATAGAATAAGGGAAAACAAAAGCAGCAATTTCCATAAAATTACGCACTGCCTTAGTTATGGATTTTTAACCCAGCAGTGTCTCCCATTACTTTATGTAATACCGTAATCCCCAACGAAAAACAGGAATTCAATAATTAAATCGAATTCCATAGTGAGAGGTGGACCCCATTAATATATTTTGACTCACAGCTTTAGCACGATCTCGCCTACGCATATTCATTAGGTAGACATATAATTGTAAATCACACTCATTGTGACTCCTGATTTTTGTCCTGGCCATTTCTCGTTATGACAGCTTTGGCACGTTCACAAGGAGGCGTATCAAGACTTCACTTGCCAATGACAAACTCAAGCTACCGATGTAGTCCTAACAGCTTTGGCACGTTCAGGATTTCCACTTTCACTTGAATTTGTCTAGTATCAAATATACATCCGGCATGGATAAAATTCTATCAACTACACCCTCACTGCTTTGGCACTTTCTCGGATGCAACCATAGAAAGATACCCATAAACCGTATTGACAAGACAGACTAAGAAACATGCATCCAATACATGTCACTTTACTGCCTTATTTAAGCGGGGATATTCCTCAAGAAAGCTTTGCTATATATCAATTGTAGAATATAATCTAGAGCAACTTCTAAACAATTCAATTCTACCTTAGAAAACATAACTTAACTTAACCATTAAATTTCTGTTACGAGTCCCATTAGCGTAGAACCGAAAAGTCAAGAAATATCTAAATTACATGCATATGCAAACATCAAAATTGGATTATATATCATATATCAAGCATGACAAATGTAATGGATGAATGATCAAACCTGCTCTGATACCAACTTTGTTGGGGTTTTGGCGCTGGCGCAGCGGAAGCTCACGGTTCGGGTCAAAATCGTAATTTTAAAACTTTTTAAATTACCGAATAAATTATTCAATATACAATATGAATAATTTATTCATATTTCACCTAAACATATTTATTCGATATCAAATAATGATATAAGTAGTTAAGAAACATCGCGAAACTTTTACGAAAACGTTTTTCCGCAAAATGGTATAAAACACATTTTTGATCGAACCGACTACCCAATACTCATGGGGGCTGTCCAGCCTCAACAGTACTAGGGTAGTTCATGGTCTGCCTGAATAGTGACTAATTTACTGTTTGGGCAGCCATCACCCGATTGGCTCAAAAGTCACCGGTAAGGCCATTTTTCGCCGTTTTCGCATATTTCAACTCCGAAACAATTTCCGGAAATTGTTCCAACACCCAAAATACATCCAATAAATTCATATGACATTATTTTCATCACAATAAACCCATTTTTTCCAGATCTGATTTTGTAACAAAAATAATCAATTTTTCATGCTTTAATCCAATCTCTTCAACATTAATCAAATTAATCACAACACCAATCCAAGTCACCACCAATGAAGCACCCAAGAACAATTATAGCCATTACAAGAGTGGTCATAACACTCTAGAATGGCAACATATCATCAAATGATCAAATTGAACAAATATTACAATAATATCATTCAATATCACTTCACACACGCACCAAGCCTTCCATTTCATCCTCCAAATCAAAAAGCCCCAAATTCTTAAGAAAAGAAGAAACCCTAGAATCTATCTAGATGATCAAGAAACAAGAAACATGCTTTCTAAGCTTATGGATATATAGAATTACCTTTAATTCTCCTAATTCCTTAAGCATTTTTTTCTTGATTTTCTTCATTTTCCATCTTGAATCATCAAACAACATTTGAGAGCTTTTTGGAGGAGGGTTTCGGCCATTGGAATCCATTAGAAGGGAAATGAAAATTTTTTACTTTAAAAAATCCCTATTGGCGACTTTGGAGGGGGAAAATGTCATTTTTTTTCAATTTAATTTCATTAAATTAAAATTAAACTTTAAGTTAGCAAATCAAATTTGCACACCTAAAGTTTAATTAAAACACGCCACATGTATCAAAAATAATTAGCCATATAACATAACAATTGTGAAATATAGATATCATTTAATTACTTAAATATTTAACATTTAAATATCTAAGAAATTAATTAATATAATTATTATTATATATGTATTTTTATTTACATTAAATAACAAATACATATATTAATGGCATGTGTCAAAATCTCATTTGACAAATAATTAATATATATCTAATCAAATTATGTATCAGATACAAATACACAATAATTACGATTGACCAAAAATGCCATTATGCATGTGTTTTCGTTTAACCGTTTAAACATTTCGAATTAACACATTTAATCCGATAAAGTATTATGAATAATCTGTATTATTCATAAAACGTTGCCCAAGTGCTCAACGAGTACATTTCATATTGTGGGACTCTCTAAGTTTAGGTTTATCCATCACGAAATCTAATTTCGTGTGCATAATTCACCCACTCATGAATTATGACGACCACGAATAATTTCACTAAACTATGCAAGTCCAGGTCATTGCATACGTATAATCCCTCTGTCACAGGCTATCCATATTATACCTGAGATATAGATAAGAATGTCAAATTCTTATGGTATAATATAGTCAACTTTATAATTTACGATCTCTAAATAACACTAGGAACTTGCTTCCGAAGTTATACCACGGCCATGGATTTACTATATCACAAACACGTGTAGGATACCTATGCCCTGTACATAGGACTGACTGATTCTATCTTGATACGCACTTGATATCATGAGCATCAGTCCACACCCAACGAACAGGCAGAGGTCTGATCTAAATAGATCGGTGACGTGACTGCCATCAAAGTGTTGAGGATAACTCATATATCCATTATGGTATTGTTGGGTTTCTAGATTAGTCCCAAGATCGATTTCAAGCAAGAAACATGTGTGAATACTCAAAGAGGTATGGCGGAATCATACTTACATTGATCGGCTTTGCGATGCGACGAACACAAAATCTTTTTGCTCCTCCTAGAAGCTCTCGGCAGTGGGCTGTTTTGTGATCCTTGAGAATTCGGTCACCACCTCCATGGAAGCTCCAAGCTTTGTGTTGTGATTAAATGCTCATGAATAGGTTTCCCTATCAACTTAGGATGACTCTTCATGTGCTAGTATAGGAAAGATTTGCCACAAATCTTCCATTCCTTCTTAGTAATTTTCGGCCTAGCCAAGAGAGGAAGAAAATGGCCATTGGCCGATTGTGAAGAAGAAAGAGAGAGGAGAGTGTGTTGGTTGAGAGTTGTGTATCTAATACACTAAATTGATTTCTAAAATCAATTAAAACATATACCAAAAATTTGGTATTTGCCTTTCAAAAAGGTCAACCAAATTTTGGAGCCAAAAGGCAATTAATGCCTTCCAACCTCCACCATCACTATTCACATCAAAAGTGACTAGACATCACATCACTCAAAGTGACTAGACATCACATCAATCACAGTGACTAATGATTTGACGCTAGATGTGACTTGTGGGCCGCACTTGAATTCGAAATGCGAGTGCACCCCTAAACACTCCTGGGCTCGGGTTCGCTAATTTCAAATTAACGAATTTTTCGTTGTGACGTAATTAAATAATTATGGCTAGCAAAATTACTATTCACGTCGCTAACGAATTAATTCTAAATTAACTCGTTCGCCCGAATTAAAATCTAATTTTAATTCCGCGTCGAAATCCAATTTCATATAATATATCGAATATATTATTTTATCGATTAATTCCAAATTAATCGCTCTCTCTCTTTAAATAATATTTTATCCCAGATAAAATATCTCTGTAATTAATCCCTGATTAATTTTCTCTCTCTTATAATTAATCCCAGATTAATAAAGTGCGAGTCATACGTCATCGGTGAATCTTCGGGAAGCGACCCATGAGATCCCCGGATATGTTGGCAGTAAATCCGGTCATCGGACTATCCGAACACGTACGTACCTAGTACTACATTTTTTACCGATTTACAAGACATGGTTGGCTTCTAGCAAAGCACCGTGCCTACCCAATTCTCCAGAAATATTCTTATAGGAATTTGTGATCTATATCAGGCGTAGTATACATAGTATTGCGTATTACGATCCAATATCAGATGTCACGTGCAAGGCCTGGGGCTGGAATCGTGTCTGCCCCGTACGAAGCACATATCGGATCTCTAGTAACTAGTCTCTATAATCGGATAAACATGACCTAGTCATAATATCCCGATAGCTGCAGCATATAAGAGCACCAGTTCCGTATCCTACGTGATCATCATCTCTACTATGACTGGAGTGATACTTCCATCTCGACATCACACCCAATATACTACGATTCTCAATATACCCAAAAGAGGTGTACACAGAACCTGTTAAAGCCCTGGATGACCAAAACCAAAGTATATTGATTGTCGCAAGTATTAGCAGTGCAAGTCTCAGGTTAAGACCAAATACACCTACCCTGATTCGGACTTCCATAGACACATAGTCATACTACCAATGGAATTCCGAGGGGTCTATCCAGAGCGAAGCTGTTTCCGTACCATTGGTAAACACAACCTCCTATTACACTTGCATGAGCATCTTATACCCAAATATATGAGAACTATGACGTTATGCTCCCACAACGCGCACAAGTGTAATACTAGTCTTTTACGCATTATCGATGTCCAATCTCGATAATATTCCGACTAGGGATATTTAATGATTAAACCTTCATGGATTGATATTGTCTCATATCATCTCAATCCGGAACTAATCATATGGACCTTCTATCATTTATACATCTTGGTAATCAAATTACAAATGATAAAAGGGCAATTTCCTATGTCACATAGTTAATTTGTACAACAACACCATGATCTGTACAAATAGTGATATTATGGGTCATAATTGTCCAACAGGTATCTCAAGTCGAAGGATCACTATGCTCGCTCAACTCGAGAAGATTCAAATTGATGTTGGTGTACCATCTATTAGGAAATCTTCAGTGAGTCGTTCAGTGTCTATCAAATAAACACCTATATGTCTATACGAGTCTCCCGAGACTCATGGTTCATTGGGATAAACCATCAAACCAATTCACGATATACGACATGTATTGGTCTCAGCGGATTTTACTAATCGACTCGTGTTAGTAAATCTTGACCATGGACTTTATTTAAGGATATACAACTTATAGTGACGCTTCCCAATGTCAAGTACAAACTATGTTGTAACTGCGCACTACATTGTAAATCCTATTGTCTTTGTCTAATATACATGTATCACTAAATCAGATTTAGTTTCAATCTAATCATAATCAGATATCTATCGTAATTAGATCGAATATGTATATAAAATACAAGAGGTGCTACCATTAAATAGGTAATATTATGGAAAAAAAAATTTGTTCGTATTCATGAATCGAACATAAATACGATCCGGATTGGCACTCCGAGCACCAACCCTAACACCTTCTTAGTCTTATACCCTCATGGTTAGTTCAGCTTTTTGTACATCAATAATGGTTCGACTTGTAGCCAAGAATGGTCTCCCGAGGATGATGGGCACGTCTTCATCTTCCTTCATATCAAGGACAATAAAATCAACTGGGAAAATGAATTTGTCGACTTTGACAAGCACATCTTCAACTACACCTCTTGGAAATATGAGCGTTATATCAGCAAGTTGCAAAGAGATTAAGGTTGGCTTAGCTTCTCCAATCTGGAGTTTCCTGTAAATGGACAAAGTCATCAAGTTAATACTAGCACCTAAATCACACAAAGCCTTACCGAAGTTATGTTCTCCTATGGTGCAAGGGATGGTGAAACTGTCAGGATCTTTCAGCTTTAGGGGAAGCTTCCTCTGAATGATGGCGCTGTATTCTTCTGTCAATGTTATTGTCTCGTAATCTCCCAATCTTCGCTTTCGTGATAGAATATCTTTCATGAATTTGACATAGCTGGCCATTTGTTCCAACGCTTCTGCAAATGGAATGTTGATATGCATCTTTTTGAAGTTCTCCAAGAATCGAGCAAACTGCTTGTCCAGTTTATGTTTCTGGAGACGATGTGGAAAAGGTGGAGGTGGAGTGAATCTTTCTCGATCATTTTCTTTTGCCTCTTTTTCCTTCATCTGTGGATCTTCTTCGCTATTTTGTTTTGGAATATCCTTAGCAGTTGCCTTGACTCTAACATCTTTATTGATTTTGTTAGGGTTGGTGCTCTCAGCGCCAATTTTTTATGTGTTTTCCTGTATATACTCTTATAAATGTTTTATTAGTAAATATAAAAAAAAAGTTTCTATAATATAAATTATTGTATTATATGGTAAAGACGTAAATGAACACATAGTGATTGATTATGATATAGTTACAAAAGCGTCGTGACTGACATTGAGCAATATCATAACAGTATCATTCTTTAACTATTCCTGGTCAAGGTTTACAATTACTCGGTCAGTAAGTAAACAGGCTGAGACCGGTACGTGTCGTATATTGGAATATTAGATTCCAATGGTTTCTCAATGAACTATGAGTCTCAATAGACTCCTATAGACACGTAAGTGTTTATATCAGATAAACATTGTACGACTCATAGAAGATTCTTAATAGATGGTACACCAACGTCAATACGAATCTTCTCGGGTTGAGTGAGCATAGTGATCCTTAAACTTGAGATACCATTATGGATGTATGAGGTATCCTCCACACTTTGATGGCAGTCATGTCACCGATCTATTTAGATCAAACCTTCGTGTTGGGAACCTAGAACATCACTTATCTCCACATTGGTATGATATTGTCCACTTTGGGCCTAAGCCCTCATGGATTTTCTCTTAGGTTATACCCAAAAGGCCTCATACCAATGGAGATATTGTCCATACTTATAAACCCATGATCCACCCCACTTCTAGTCAATGTGGGACTTTGTTTGCACCCAACAATCCTCCCATCGAACAAAAAACCACCGAGCCTCCCCTCAAACGATCATCCATCCCTTCACTCTAGCCTAGGCTAACTCCTCTTCATCGTGTTGGGATTAGGACACGTCCATGAAGACCGGAGCACACCGCCTATCTAACCGAGCACATTCACATATCACGATCGGGGCTCACCACCTTTTGTTCTGTATTCTGAGGGTTCATCCACATGGCTAACTTTGGGGCATGGCTCTGATACCACTTGTTGGGAACCTAAGACATCACCTATATCCACATTGGTATGATATTGTCAACTTTGGGCCTAAGCCCTCATTGATTTACTCTTAGGTTATAACCAAAAGGCCTCATACCAATGGAGATATTGTCCATACTTATAAACCAATGATCCTCCCCACTTCTAGTCAATCTGGGACTTTGTTTGCACCCAACACTCCGTCTGTTCGTTGGGTTTGAACTGATCCTCAGAATATCATGTGCGTATCAAGATAGGATCTGTCAGTTTTGTGTACAGAGCATAGGTATCCATTATGGTATTAGCAATCTGTTAAATCTATGGGCTGGTGGTACACTGTAGAAATCAGTTCTTAGTGTTATTTAAGAGATGGCTAATAGAATCGTCGACGAGATTATACCTAAAGATATTTGACGTTTATATCTATATTTCTGGGATAATCTGGATACCTATGACAGAAGGATTATACGTATGCAGTGACCTCGACCTGTATGGTTCAGAGATTTTATCCGTGTTCGTCATAATTTACGGGTGGGTAGATTATGGACACGAAATTGGATTTCGTGATGGAAATGACTGAACTTAGAGAGTCTCACTAATGAGATATACTCATAGGGCATTATGACAAATTTTATAAATAATATTGATTATTTATAAGTCGTTTAACGGTTAAACGATAATACATGCGTTTAGGATCTTTCGGTCATTTATTAAATGTTGAATTGTGATAAGTGACATTTATTATTAATATATGTATTTTGATTATTTAATGTAAATATATTACAATTATTTAAGATATTTGTATTTAATTATTTGATTATTCAAATGTTGAATAATTAAACTAATTAAATAATAAATATCTTTTTTACTTTAATAAAGTAAGCTAATTGGCAAATTTTAATTGGATTAAATGGCTAATTTTGGTTGGTTTAAATGGCTAGATTTAATTGGTTTATTTGTGATAAATATTAAATTGTTTAATGGATTTTTTACCACAAATTTATTAAATCTTTTTCATTTATTTATTGAAATAAAATTGAAATACTTGGCTTATATTTTTTTTCCCAAATTTCGATCATTACTAAAAAAAATATATAAGCCATGTTTCAATTTTTTATTTCATTATTCAAGAACCCTAATCAAATTCAAAAAGATGAGTTTGAGAGAAAAAGAGAAAGAAAGATGAAAAGCTTGGATTTTTTGGAAAATTGACAAGTTTTTTCTTACTTTCTCTTTTATGAAAAATTGTTTCTATTATACTAAGCTTCAATATGTGTAGCTTAGATTTTTCTATACTCTTTAGTGCTTGATATTTGATGGTTGGGAGCTTGATAGAAAGATGTTAGCATGTATGGACTTAAAGAATGCTTATTAGGTGTAATCAAGTATTCTTTTCATTATTTGATAATGTTGTTGCCATTCTAGAGTTGTTTAGCCACTCATAAATGACCTAGAATTGTTCTTGTGTTATTTCATGGTGGTGAAACTTGTTTGGTGCGGTAGGAATTGAATTAAAGTGTTGAATTCAATTAATTTGGTGTTAATTTGTCAATTTCTTGAAATTGTAAAATTAGAGTTCAAAACCCACTCCAAATTTGGGGCTTTTCATATATATGATGTAATTTGATGTATATTAAATTTGGGAATTTTTGGATTTGATCTTGACATGTTTTGAACTAAAATGACCAAATTGCAAATTCTTGAAAGTTTAGGGACCTCTCGGCAATTTCTGAAAAATCTGTTTTCATGAGTTACAAATTGTATTTTCATGTATAAGACATGTATAAATCATTTTGGGATTTATTTGGAATCAACTAGAATTGTATTTGACAATTTAGGACTAAAATGATTAAAATATAAAGTTTAGGGGCTAAACGACAATTTACGAAAAATCTGATTTTTGGTAAAAATTTCATTTTTTAAGTATTGAGTAATTAGTTTATTTTAATTACCAAGAAAAATTATTGAAATCGGAAAATTTTGATTTTCTGCATTCCGCTGCGTTTACCCGAATTGCCGCCCAAAACCTCAACTGGTATCAGAGAAGGTCTCAACCTAAATACATGATATGAATATCCCTTTAAATTCAATTTTTAATTATGTTCTTACTTTATACGTGCTTGTATTTATTTAATTTGATTAAATTAAATACGTAACATCTTTGCGGAAAATCCCTACTTAATAAGATTTTAAAAGTAATATGTATTGGATGCATATTTCTTGGTCCGTCTTGTCAATAAGGTTTGTGGATATCTGTTCTATGGCTGTATCTAAGATTGTGCCAAAGCAGTGAGGGTGTAGTTGATAGAAATTTATCCATACTGGATGTATATGTGGTACTAGATAAATCAAGCGAAAGCGGAAATCCTGAATGTGCCAAAGTTGTTAGGACTACGCAAGTATCTTGAATTTATCATTGACAAGTTTAAGCTTAGTATGCCTCCTTGTAAACGTGCCAAAGCTGTCACAATGAGAAACGACCAGGACCGGAACCCAGGAGTCACTAGTGAGTGATTGACATTGAGTTGTCTACCTAATGAATATACGTAGGCGAGATCATGCCAAAGCTGTGAGCTGAAATATATTCATGGAATCCACCATTCACTATTATATTTAATTTAATTAATTGTTTGTTTTCATTATGTTTGGGGATTATAGTATTGCATGTAATAGTGGGAGGGGCATTTTTAGATTAAAAATCCATGATCTATTTTTATATTATATGAAACTGTTTAGTCTGCTAACCGTTTTGCGCTATCTATATGATAGATTTGCGATGGCGGCACCTGCTTCTAACCCTTTTGCTCGTATACTTGATACGAACAAGCTTAGGCTCTGAAAACTTTGCAGATTGGGACTTGGATCTAAGAATTGTTCTTGGGTCTGAGCAAATAGAATATGTGTTAGAAGGTCCATTGCCACTTGCCATAGCAGATGATGCTACACAAGAGGAACATGAGACTCTCCAAAAATGGAGAGATGATGATAGGAGGGTCAAATCATATATTCTCAGTTCCTTGGCACCAGAGCTTAAGAGGCAATATTTTGGATTGTCTGACATATATACTATGATGATGCCACTGAGAGAGTCTTTTATGAACCAAGAACGGGTCTCAGTTCATAAAATTGCAATGGAATTGTTCCATGAAAAACTTGAAGAGGGACAGGTTGTGAGCCCTCACGTGCTTCATCTGATTGATTTGATCGAACAGTTGAGGCGATATAATTTCCCTCTGAATGACACTTTAGGACGAAGTGTCATATTAGGATCTCTGCCAGCATCATACCGCCAATTTGTAATGTATTTCAATATGAATGGGATTAGTTGTTCTTACCAGGAGCTGCATAAGATGTTGCAAACTGCGGAGGAAGATTTAAGAAAGGGAGTACCGACTCACCCTCGTAAACCCACTGCTCTTCCTGCTTCCTCCCAATCTAAATAGAAAGGGAAAAAAAGAAAGGTAAGAAAAAGAAGGGTTCGAATCTTCCACCACATGGTAAGATAGCTAAACCAAAGAGAGCTGCCGAAGATAAATGCCACCACTACAGCAAGATTGGCCATTGGAAAAGGAACTGCCCTGACTATTTGGCACAAATCAGAAAGGAAAGAGCATATACTTCAGGTACTTTTATTTTTCCCATTATTGATATCTCATTAGCTTGTGAAGCTATGTCGTCCAATTGGATTTTGGATTATGCTTGTCTAATTCACATTTGCAATTAGTTGCAGGTGCTAAAGGAAAGTAAACGGCTAAAATTTGGGGAGATGCAGTTGCGTTTCGGGAGTGGCGACTCTTTGGATGCAGTTGCTGTGGGCTTATTCGAGATTCCCCTACCCGGTGGGAGCCTTTTATTGCATGACTGCTTTTTTGTACTGGGATGTGTTGCGAACATTGTGTCACTTTTTGTATTAGATACTGAAGGATATAATGTAAATATTAAGAATCGTTCTTTATATTTATATGATAGATATAATGTTCAGATCCTAGTTTGTCTAAAAGAGCATGGTCATTACATTTTGCTTACCTCACAAGATATCTTTAATGCTAGAATTAATAAACGTAAAGTATCTAATATAAATAATACTGAACTCTGGCATATGAGGTTGGGTCATATAGGCGTGAAACGCCTAACCCAGTTGGTTAGGAATGGTTTGATACAGGATCTCACCATTGAACCTTATCCAACTTGTGAATCTTGTATTCGGGGTAAAATGACCAAAGCCCCATTTTCGGGTGTAGAATACCGAGCCGCTGACTTATTGGAACTAATACATTCTGATGTATGTGGTCCCATGAGTCACACTACTCACAATGGTTTTTCATACTTCGTTACCTTTATCGATGATCTGTCATGGTATGGTTACGTTTATTTGATGAAACATAAATCGGAAACCTGTGAAAAGTTCAAAGAATTCCAAAATGAAGTAGAAAAACAGACTAGTAAATATATTAAATATCTTCGATCTGATCGAGGCGGTGAATATATGAGTGGTGAGTTCACCGATTATTTAAAGGAGAATGAGATTCTCGCTCAATATACTCCTCCGGGTACTCCACAGCACAATGGAGTGTCCGAAGGAGAAATCAGAATTTATTGGATATGGTTCGATCGATGTTCAGTTTTACAGATTTGCCCTATTATTTATGGGGTTATTCTCTTTTAACTGTTGCTCATCTTTTGAATAAGATTCCTTCAAAGACTGTTCCTACAACTCCTTATGAGATATGGACTGGTAGGAAACCGAAACTTAATTATGTTAAGATTTGGGGCTGTCCTACCTATGTCATGATGACTCAGCAAGATAAGTTATCGCCTCGAGGGAAAAAGTTTAGGTTTGTTGGATATCCTTCAAATATGAAAGGATATTTTTTCTATGATATCGAGCATCGAAATGTGTTCGTAGCTCGCTTCGTAAAATTTCTAGAGGTAGAATTTTTGGCTGAAAGAGGTAATCATAGACAGGTTGAACTTGATGAAGTACAACCTGAAACCAATAAACCATTGGAGGAACTTGAAGTTCAAATAGATGAAGAACCTTCAACACACACACTCCGTAGGTCCCAAAGGGTGTCTAGACCTCCTGAACGCTTGTATTTGATATAAGAAAAGAGTCTAGATGTTCTCTTAATTGAAGAGACTGGCCCTTACACCTATAGAGAAGCGATGTTGGACATCGACTCCCCGAAGTGGCAAGAGGCCATGAAATCAGAGTTAGACTCTATACATCAGAATCAAGTTTGGGACTTGATTCCGCTTCCTGAATGAATTGTTCCTATTGGTAGTAAATGGGTTTACAAGAGAAAGCGAGGGCCTGACGGAAAATTTGAAACCTTTAAGGCCAGACTAGTAGCTAAAGGTTACACGCAGCGACCTGGTGTCGACTACGATGAAACTTTTTCACCAGTTGCGATGCTAAAGTCAATAAGGATTTTATTGTCTATTACTGCTTACCATGATTATGAGATTTGGCAAATGGATGTCAAAACTGCTTTTCTAAATGGGTTTTTTGACGAAGAAATCTATATGGAACAGCCGGAGTATTTTGTATCCAGGGAAACCTCGGGCATGGTTTGTAAGCTTTAGAAGTCCATTTATGGACTTAAGCGAGCTTCACGAAGTTGGAATCTTCTATTCGATGATATTATTAGAATGTCTGGTTTTCTCATGAGTACGAAAGAATCATGTGTGTATAAAAGGGTCAGTGGGAGTATGATACTATTTTTGGTTCTCTATGTTGACGATATCCTAATCATTGGGAATGATATAGGAAATGATGCAAGGCGTCAAAGCTTACCTCTGTAAGAATTTCTCCATAAAAGACCTGGGTGAAGCTTCTTATATCTTGGGTATAAAGCTCTATAGGGATAGAGAAAGGAAGCTTATTGGGTTATCCCAATCAACTTACATAGATAAGATCTTAGAACGGTATAATTTTGCTAACTATAAGACTGCAAATATATCATTCATACATGACATTCATCTTTCGAAGATGATGTGTCCACAAACAGAAGATGAGAAGATTAGAATGTCTAATCAGCCTTATTCTTCATGTTTGGGTAGCATTATGTATGCCATGTTATGTACGAGGCCTGATATTAGCTACGCGGTTAGTGTAACCAGTAAATATCAGTCCAATCCAATAAATGACCATTGGATGGCCGTGAAATATTTCCTGAAGTATCTTAAAGGTACTAAGGATAAGTTTATCATATATGGAGGAAACGAACTACATGTTAATGGGTATACGGATTCTGATATCTAATCGGATCCCGATGATAGAAAGTCTACATCAGGATTCATATTTACCCTTAATGGAGGTGCAGTTTGTTGGAAAAGTTCCAAACATGGGTCTACAGCTAATTCCACCACACAGGAGGAATATATTGCTGCTTCTGAAGCTGCAAAAGAAGCTGTTTGGCTTAAGAAGTTTATCAGAGAACTGGAAGTTGTCCCAAGTATCGAGAATCTGATTCCATTATACTGTGATAATACTGGTGCCATTGCGCAAGCAAATGAACCGAGGGCGCATCAAAAATCAAAGCATATGGAACGAAAGTACCATATTATTCGAGAGATTGTGTCGCGAGGTGACATTATCGTGTGAAAAGTTCCCAGTGAAGATAATGTAGCAGACCCTCTCACGAAGGCCATACCTCCGAAGTTATTTGAAAAGCATGTGGAGTCGATGGTATTAGATACAATCGATATTGACACTAGAGCAAGTGGGATATTTTGTTAGGGTTGGTGCTCTGAGCGCCAATTTCTTATGTATTTCCCTGTAAATACTCTTGTAAATTTTTATTAGTGAATAAGATAAATAGTTTTTATAATATAAATTATTGTATTATATGGTAAAGACGTAAATGACCACAGAGTGATTGGTTATGATAAAGTTGCAAAAGCATCGCAACTGATATTGAGCAGTATCATAACAATATCATTCTTTCACTGTTACTGGTCAAGGTTTAAAATTACTCGGTCAGCAAGTAAACCCGCTGAGACCGGTACATGTCGTATATTAGAATATTAGATTTCAACGGTTTCTCAATGAACCATGAGTCTCGGGAGACTTGTTTAGACACATAGGTTTTTTTATCAGATAAACAATGAATGACTCACTGAAGATTCTTAATAGATGGTACACTAACGTCAATAAGAATCTTCTCGGGTTGAGTGAGTATAGTGATCCTTCAACTTGAGATACCACTGTTGATGTATGAGGTATCCTCCACACTTTGATAGCAGTCACGTCACCGATCTATTTAGATCAGACCTCCGCTTGTTCGTTGGGTGTTGAATGATCTTCAGGATATCCTGTGCGTATCAAGATAGGATCCGTCAGTTCTGTGTACAGAGCATAGGTATCCATTATGGTATTAGCAATCTTTTAAATCCATGGGCCCGTGGTACACTGTAGAAATCAGTTCTAAGTGTTATTTAAGAGATTGCTAATAGAATCGTCGACGGGATTATACCTAAAGAGATTTGACGTTTATATCTATATCTCTGGGATAATCCGGATACCTGTGACGGAAGGATTATACGTATGCAGTTACCTCGACCTGTATGGTTCAGAGATTTAATCTGTGTTCATCATAATTTACGGGTGGGTAGATTATGGACACGAAATTGGATTTCGTGACGGATATGTCTGAACCTAGAGAGTCTCACTAATGAGATATACTCATAGGGCACTATGGCAACTTTTATAAATAATATTGATTATTTATAAATCGTTTAACGGTTAAACGATAATACATGCGTTTTTTTATTATTATAAGTATTTTTTTTAATTAATGTAAATATAATATATATATATATATATATATATATATTTAAGATATTTTTATTTCATTAATTGATTATTCAAATATTGAATAATTAAACTAATTAAATAATAAATATCTTGTTTACTTTAATAAAGTAAGCTAATTAGCAAATTTTAATTGGATTAAATGGCCAATTTTGGTTGGTTTAAATTGCTAGAATTAATTGGTTTATTTGTAATAAACATTAAATTGTTTAATGGATTTTTTACCACAAATTTATTAAATCTTTTTCATTTATTTATTGAAATAAAATTGAAATACTTGGCTTATATTTTTTCCCCAATTTCGGCCATTACTAAAAAAATATATAAGCCTTGTTTCAATTTTTTTATTTCATTATTCAAGAACCCTAATCAAATACAAAAAAGGAGTTTTAGAGAAAAAAAGAGAAAGAAAGAGGAAAAGCTTGAATTTTTTGGAAAATTAGTAAGTTTTTTCTTACTTTCTCTTTTATGAAAATTGTTTCTATTATACTAAGCTTCAATATGTGTAGCTTAGATTTTTCCCAACTCTTTTGTGCTTGATATTTGATGGTTGGGAGCTTGATAGAAAAGTGTTAGCATGTATGGACTTAAAGAATGCTTATTAGGTGTAATCAAGTAGACCCAACCACGGTTTCGGTTCGGAACCGGAACCGAACCGGTTGGAACCGGAAGGTTCCGGTTCCGGTTCCGAAACCGGAACTGTGGCCGACCGGTTCGGTTGGGGTTCGACCCCAATCCGAACCGGTGGAACCGTAAGGTTCCACCGGTTCTACAGTTCCAACCGGAACCGAAACGGTTCCGGTTGGAACTGTAAGGTTCCTGTTGGAACCGTAGGGTTCCAACAGGAACCCTACGTCCCCAACGACTACTAGCCGTTGGGGGGGGGCAGGGAGCCAAATAAAAAAAAACTATTTAAAAAAAATAAATAATAAAATAAAATATAAATTACTAATATATCCCTAATAACGGTAATAAAACGGTTATATTTAGGGGCATTTTTGGTATCCAAAAAATTCTAAAACTCTATAAATAGGATTCATTTTTCATTATTTCAACACACCAAATTCTCAACTCTCATTTCCTTCAATTCTCTTATTCTCAATCTCAATTCATACAATTCTTTTATTCTCAATCTCAATTCAATTAGTTATTATCATTCGCAATTAGTCATTTTTTTTTTCTTCCTAATTTCTCAAACGAAAAATGGCAAGCTCATCTGAGAATATAATGTCAAATATGCCAACCCAAGAGAGCGGCCCTAGTATCGGTGCACAATCACGGAGAAGAGAAGTTAAGGCTCGTTCCTCGGATGTTTTCAAAATTTATTTTCATTTGGAACGCCTAGAAGATGATACACAACGAGCAATTTGTAACTATTGTCAAGCATTTCAATACAAAGATGCATTATGTAGTTTTTTTCTCAACATGTTCAAAATGTCACACTTTATCCTAGTCAATGGGATATTTGTGAAAATATTTTAGATATTTTAAAAGTTTTTAATGAAGCTACTTTAACTTTTAGCGGTGTTTATTATCCAACGGCACATTTATTTCTTCTTGAAAGTTTGAATATTGTTGGTACTCTCGATGAACATGCTGAAAGTAGCGATCCTAATGATATTATTTTGTTAGAAGCTATTACTGTTATAAAGGTAAAATGGTTGAATTATTTTAGAGACATTCATTTACTTTATCTTATTGCTGCTGTTTTTGATCCTAGATTTAAATTAGAAGGTTTGAATGGTGCTTTACAAGCTTACTATGGTTATTTAGGAATATTAGAAGAAATTGATATTACAAGAATAATGATGAAATTAAGAAATGATTTAATTGAGTTATTTAATGATTATATTGTAAGATATAACTTAGGAACATTAGGTGAATCTAGTAGTAGCGACCCGGTAATTCAAACAAGACTTAGCGCATGGGATCGTTGGTTATTGCAATGAAATAAAAAAGCTAGGGATACAACAACTAATAACCCCGAATTAGATAATTATTTATCTACAAATTTCGAGTTTCCTACTGAAAGTTTAGTTAGTAAAAATTTTAAAATCCTTGACTGGTGGAACCGACATCAAAATATATATCATGTTTTATCAATTATTGTTAAAGAGATATTGGTAACACTTATTTCCACTGTTGCGGTTGAGCAAGCCTTCAGCTTGGGAGGCAATATATTGGAATCTAGATGATCTTCATTACATCCAAGCACTCTAGAAGCAACAGCTTGTGTGGATGATTGGACTCGAGCTGATCTGAGACAACAAGAAGATGCCCCAGATGATTTTGAAGATTTGTTCGATAATACATCTGCAACAACAAGTGCAAGCGGAACCGGAGCTGAAGGATCAACTGATAATGATGATTGATAATTGTAAAATTGTAAATTTACAAAGGGGAAATGTCTTTAAATTGTAATAGAATTACGTGAGCTTTGATTCCTCTCACCCCTGAAGGATACGTAGGCAACTTAAATTTTTAAAAAATTAAGCTCAAGCTCTTCAATGTAATAATTTTATTTATTTATAAAATTAATCTCATTTATTTTAATTTATTTTCGAAATTTAAAAAAAAAAGGTTCGGAACCGGAACCAGTCGGTTCCGGTTCGGTTCAAGGTTCCGATTCCACATTTGTGGAACCGGAAAATGGCCGGTTCGGTTCGGTTCCGAACCGGAACCGAACCACCGGCCGGGTCTTTAATCAAGTATTCTTTTCATTATTTGATAATGTTGTTGTCATTCAAGAGTTGTTTAGCCACTCATAAATGACCTAGAATTGTTCTTGTGTTATTTCATGGTGGTGAGACTTGTTTGGTGTGGTAGGAATTGAATTAAAGTCAATTAATTTGGTGTTAATTTGTCAATTTCTTAAAATTGTAAAATTAGAATCATCACCCACTCCAAATTTGGGGCTTTTCATATATGTGATGTAATTTGATGTATATTAAATTTGGGAATTTTTGGACTTGATCTTGACATGTTTTGAACTAAAAGGACCAAATTACAAATTCTTGAAAGTTTAGGGACCTCTCGGTAATTTCTGAAAAATCTGCTTTCTTGAGTTACAAATTGTATTTTCATGTATAAGACATGTATAAATCATTTTGGGATTGATTTGGAATCAACTAGAATTATATTTGACAATTTAAGACTAAAATAATTAAAATATAAAGTTTATGGGCTAAACGGCAATTTACGAAAAATTTGATTTTTGGGTAAAAATTTCAGTTTTTAAGTATTGAGTTACCCAAGAAAAATTATTGAAATCGGAAAATTTTGATTTTCCGCGTTCCGCTGCGTTTACCCAAATTGCCGCCCAAAACCCCAACTGATTTCAGTACCGCTTTTCAAAGTGATGGCATGACATTGCTCATTCCCTCTGTTCCTTGGATTTGGTTCTGTGTTGCTAGGAAGGGTACCTTGTGGTCTATAACTCTGAGCATTGACCAGTTGTCCCATTTGATTTTCCAGAGCCTTTATAGAAGCAGATTGGCTTTGAATTAACGATGCTTGGGTTTGAAACATAGCATCATATTTTTTTATTTCCTTTTGAACATCTCTGCAAGCAAATTTTTTTCTGGGTTCTTTTCATATTCCTGGCTTTTGTTTTGCTGTTGGAATCCAGGTGGTGGATTATTCCTCTTGTTGGGGCTTGGTGCTCATTGCGCCAATCCGGACCGTATTTATGTCTGATTCATGAATACGAACATCCCATTTTCCATAATATCACTTATTTATGATTGCACCTCTTGTTTTTATATACGTATTCGATCTAATTACGATTAGATTGAAACTAAATGTTGTTTAGTGATATGTATATATTAGACAAAGGCCCGATAATATATAATGCAGTACACAGTTACAAAGCTAGTTTGTAATTGACATTGGGAAGTGTCACTGCTAAATGTATATTATCAGATATAGTTCCTGGTCAAGATTCATTAACACGGGTCGGTTAGTCAAATCTGTTGAGACCAGTACATGTTGTATATCGAGACTTGGTCCGATGGTTTATCCCAATGAACCATGAGTCTATGGAGACTCGTATAGACGTGTAGGTGTTTATAGTGGATAAACACTGAACGACTCACTAAAGATTCTTAATGGATGGTACACCAACTTTAATAAGAATCTTCTCGGGCTGAGTAGCATAGTGGTCCTTCGACTTGAGATACCAGTGTGGATGTATGAGACATCCTCCACACTTAGATGGCAGTCACGTCACCGATCTATTTAGATCAGACCTCCGCCTGTTCGTTGGGTGTGGACCGATCCTCATGATATCATGTGTGTATCAAGATAGGATCTGTCAGTTCTGTGTACAGAGCATAGGTAGTCCATATATGATTAGCAATCTGTTAAATTTGTGGCCACAATATACTTCGGAAGTAAGTTCCGAATGTTATTTGGAGATTGCTAATAGATACGTCGACGGGATAATACCTATAGAGATTTGACGTTTACATCTATATCTCCGGTATTATCTGGGTACCTGTGACGGAGGGATTATACGTATGCAATGACCTCGACCTGTATGATTCAGCTAGTTTATCTGTGGTCGTCATAATTTACGGGTGGATAAATTATGGACACGAAATTGGATTTTGTGACGGATATACCTGAATCTAGAGAGTCTCACTAATGAAATATACTCGTAGAGTACTAGGACAACTTTTATGAATAATGATGATTATTTATAAATCGTTTAAACGTTAAACGAAATATACATGCGAACGGGCCGAACCGTCATTTCCTAATTAATGTGTGTTTGTATTTAATATATGATATTATTAAATACACATTAATAAATTGTCAAATAAAGGTATTTGACATATATCATTAATATATATATTTGAGATATTTAAAGTAATTATAATACATGTATTTGAGATATTTGTATTTAATTAATTATTTAATTGTTAAATGATTAATATAATTAAAATATAAATATCTCACCAAATGATAAAGTTAGGAAATGATTATAAGTGTTTATTATTGACTTTAAAGTAAAGGAAATGGTAGTCAAATTGGATTTGACTTCCTTGGATATTTATTTTAAATTGTTAAAATTGAAATATTTTTTTCTTTATTTTTATCAATTTTCGGCCATATACCTATATAAATATAATTGTTATATTTTTAAGTTGCTTTTGTTGACTTGTTGAATTTTCATTAAAGTTGTAATGATCAAATTGCAAGTTGATTAAAGTAAGCTTTAAATGAAACAAATGAAAAATATCTAGATATTTTTTCTTACTAAAATTTCGGCCAAGGGCTTGATTTGGGTGAGTATATATTGTTTTTTTTCATTTTTAGGGTTTAAGGATTCATAAGTCACAAAATGAAACACAAAAGTAGTTGAGAGAAAAGTTTGAAGAAAAGAAGGAAAAGCTTGGAAATCTTAAGGTTTTGTAAGTTTTCTTTCAAATCTTCCAACATGAAAAATGTTTCTAACATGCTTAGCTTCATCTTGTGTTGATTTGATGTTGTCTCTCTACTTATAGTTTGTGTTTTAATTGTTGTGAACTTGAATGAAAGATGTGTGTATGTAAGTAGCCTTCAAATGGTTTCAAAGGCTTACTTTTGATTCTTAGAAAATCAAAGTTGTCATTCTAAAGTTAGTAAGCCACTCCTTGGTGACCTAGAATTGTTCTAGAGTTATTTCAAAGTGGTGAGGCTTGATTGGTGAAGTATTGAATGGATTAAAGTGTTGGATTTTGTAAATTTGGTGAAATTGGACAATTTGATGAAATTAAAAAATTAGGGTTCATAACCCACTTCAAATTTGGGGCTTTTCATATATGTGATGTATTATGGTATGAATATGATGCATGTAAAATTTTAGGTTGATTGGATTTGATCTTGGCTTGTTTTGAACATAAAAGACCAAATCACAATTAATTGAAAATTTGTGGGTCTCTCGGCAATTTCAGAAAAATTGGGGATTTATGTGAAATTTGATTTTGATGCATTAGATGTGTTGAAAAATATTTTAGAAATGATTTAGAATCATCCAAAATTATATTTGACAACTTTTGGACTAAAATGATAAACTTACAAAGTTTTGGGGCAATTCGGTAATTACCAAGAAATTTGATTTCTTGTGTAATTTTTCAGAATTTGATAATTGGATAATTAAATAAATAGGTTTATTTAATTGATCCGAGAAAAATTTTGAAATCGGAAAATTTTGATTTTCCGCGATTCCGCTGCGTTACCGATATTCCCCCTTAAAACCCCAACAAAATGGTATCAGAGCGAGTCTGATTCTGGACACCCCGATATGATTCGCCCTTTAAAAAATCTAATGTTTGTTCTTTTCTTTACTTGTTGCATGCATATATTTATTTAATTTGATTAAATAAATTAAAAGAATCTTTTATGTAATATCCCCGCTTAATAAGGTTTTAAAGTAACTGGTATTTGGAATACTTGTTTCTTGGTTCGCCTTGTCAATACGGTTTATAAATATTTTTCTGTGACTACATCCGAGACCGTGCCTCTGCTCTGAGGGTGTAGCCGATAAAGATTTATTTATACCGGATACTAGATAAATTCAAGCGAAAGCAGAATCCTGAACGTGCCCTAGCTGTCAGGGTTACGCAAGTAACTTGAGTTTATCATTGATGAGTTTAACCTTGTTACGTCTCCTTGTGGGCCTGCCTTAGCAGCGACAACGAGAAACGACCAGGACCGGAAACCCATGAGTCACTAGTGAGTGATTGATAATGAGTTGTCTATCTGTGAATATATGTAGGCGAGACTGTGCCTCTGCTGTGAGTCTAAATATATTCATGGGGTCCACTTCCCATTATGGAATTCAATTTAATTATTGAATTCTCATTTTTTCCATTGGGGATTACGGTATTACGTAAAATAGTGGGAGGCACTACTAAGTTTAAAAATTCCTTAACTTAGGCAGTGTGTATTATTATGGAAATAGTCGCTTGTTTGTTTTTCCTTAATCTATATTAGATAGAATTAAACTTTTAATTCCTGCATACATATTTTGATATGTTATCTGACTTGACTCTTGGTTGCAGTTATTCTAGAATATGTTCTAGATACTACTAGACTAGGATATTATTAGATTGGTCTAAACCATCGGGAACTATTGTTCCGATTTTCTTCAAAAATCAATACGGTTAATGACTTAGTTTCTAAGTCATGATAGATAATCTAGATAGATATCCCTTTTAGGATATAATACTTTAGTGAGAATAGTTTCTTATGCAGTAAGAATTGACTTGAATTAGTTCATGTCTCGAGATTCTTGACTGGTATTAAGAAATCCACATTAGGTATTTGTTTATCTTGTAATGACGTTTCTTAGCTTTAATGACCTTTAGAGGCAATGTGTCTGACACAATTTGCTAATCAATTATTTACAATTGTTGTGAATAGTTGAATGCAAATAGTAAAGCTAAAGAAAGGAGATGTGTATAGTTATGTATAGAAAATATCGATTTTCACAATACTACAACTATAGGTATTGGATACCAGATCTCCCATCTAGTTATTTAAAAATATTAGTTAACGATTGTTTTGATATTTGATATCGGAACTCGCGACTATTGGATAGTTACTTGTTCTTTATAAACAATTGTTATATATTTTAAATATAACTAGTAGTGTCATTGGCGTAGATATAAACATTAAGAAAAATTATTCGGTAAAATAAATAATTTAGAACGGTGCTTTATGAGTTTAATCACTTAAGCATTAGATGTTTATTCTGTATGGTAAAGGATGGTTTGATACAAGATCACACCACACATCCTTATCCATTTAATGAATATTGTATTCAGGAAGGTGATTAAAATCTCGTTTAACCAATGATTTGTCATTGGACCACCAGATTCATTAAACTGATACATTAGATGTATGTAGTTTTAATGAATTGTAATTGCTTAAGGTAGTTTTCTTTACTTCGTAACTTAGTTTATGAATTGTTATAACTTAGTTACGTGTTTCTAAAAGAACACATATTGAACGTCTTGAAATGATCAAGAACTTTCAATCAGTTCTGATGAAACGTAGGTTGAACATTTTTGACTTGTTCAAATATATTCAATCTGAATTTTTGTGAGAACTCTATCATTAAAATTCATTACATGTCTTTGAACTGTTCAAACATATTTGATACGATCAAACATATTAAAATTCATTACATGTCTTAGGGATATGCTCCACTAACACTAGTTCATCCTTTTAATTTAGGTTCCATTAATTTCCACAGTTGCATATATGATATGTATAGGTAGAAAATCTGAATCTTGAAAAGTTTGAGATTTGAATCTTTCTATTATATAATGGAAATTACTTACACCTCGGAGGTATAAGTAAAAGTTTATCATTTATTCTATTTTATAGAATATTGTATTCTATTTAATAAAATATATTTCCTACGATCCTAAATAATAAAATCGTTTTATTACTTGGTGTGTAACATCAGATGTTAATTATTGTAAAAAAAAAAAGACTTGACTTATTGAAGTCAAATGTGAGAGTGATAAACTATAATTGGAACTATGTAATTAATAAGATGAAACAACCCTTATACATCTTCCGTACAAGTCCAATAGGATAACAGAATCATTTACGAGTATTAGATACTTAATGGTTTTGTTGTTTTCTTATTGAAGAAAATTATCCTATAACTTATAATGTAAGCGATATTTGATATCGATTCTGGAAGTTCGCTAATGAACCATAGATATAAGATTGTTCATAGCTTACTATAATCAAGTTTTGAACTTGATTAAGCTTTCATTATGAATTAGTTCATGATATGTGCTAATTGTTTGCGCAGCGAAAACAGTGTGAGCTTATTAAAGGTTTGACTTTTACAGTATGACAGTGAGAAAAGTTATACTCAGCAATCTATTGTAGATTATGAGGAAACTTGTCTCTAGTCACACTAATTGAACAATTAAAGATATATTGGTTAATGTTGATATTAAACTGTAAATTTTAGCTAAAGAATGCAAAGTGGTATTTTTTGAATGACTTATTCAGATAATAGATCAGTTGTGATTTCTTTGTTTGAAGAGTTCATTCTGGAATGACCCTAGAGTTTGTGTTCTGTTGAGATCGCAGTTTAGTTTGCTAGCTTATAGAGCCTATTGTAGACTCGGATAAGTCTTCCAGAAATCCGTATTCTCTATTTTTGATATCAGTCAGATTGTCTGATCTTGTCAAAGTATAGAGAATACATATGTGCTTGAAGGGTTAGTGGGAGCGTAAAAATTACTTTCTAGTGTGATATATCCTAACAACATTATCATTATTATAGTAATAATGAGATGTTTGTAAGGTAAAAGATTTACCTAAGTCTTATTTACTCCGTGAAAGCAGTGGGAGTAGTCTCTGTTATATTTGATATAAAGTTTTATATATGATATAAAACTTGGAGACTTGTGAGATACTCCTATTAGTCGTGCATTAGATATGATCTAATAAATGACATAACTAGGCTATCTGTATGATAGTTAGTATAATTGTTGGACAGTTATTTTGTGTCTTATATAAAGTATTCATCTTTCGTAAATGATGATTCCTTTTTCGAAAGAGATATTGATTAGAATGTCTAATCAATCTTATGTATCATTTGATGATGACATAATAAATACTTTATAATCTGCGATTGTAGATATCAATTTAATCATAATTGTTACGAGTTATTTTGATATCCTATACACCATATGATGGATCTTGAAACACGTTCTTTGTGATCTTTGAGATATTAAGAACGAGTTTCTAATTCATGGAGAATACATTCTGCAACCAATAGGGTCATATTAGTTTTGAGACTAATTATGACGTTAGATAGTCTATGTCATAAAGAGTCACAAAAGATGCAGTGTGAGTGTCACGAAAGATTCTACTATTTAGTGGAATTAGATGCAACTTATGAAGTATTGACTTATGAAGTTGCACAGTGACCTTATAAATTAGAAGTTTTGTATTGTTGTTGTGCTTGCGGTTGTCTTTATAGTATTTTGGATTTGATCCCTAAATACTTGGACAACTCAGTAGTTGTAGCACAATATTGATGTAGCATCAGAGTCATACTAATGTATAATTTAGATTCTACAAAATATGAATGATACTGACTATGGGAAACGATAGAGTTTGTTTTATTGGTTTCTAGGGTGGTCCTAAGATCATTATAAGCATAGAAAAGAATGAATACGCAAAGAAGAGTGGCGGAAACACACTTACATTGAACGGCTTTGGATGTGATGATCAACAAAATTTTCTCCTTGCACTTTGAGGGATTCGGCCAAGGCTTGAATTTGTTGAAGATTTTCTACAAGCTCCAAGCTTTAAATGGATCCCAAGCTCTTAGTTTGGTTTCCCTAACACCTTGTATAGATTCCTTGAATGTGCTAGCAAAAGATGAAAGAAAACAATTCCCTTTCTTCCTTGGAGAGTCACGGTTTTGCTGGTTTTGGGAGAGAGAGTTTGTTTTATTTTTCAACTTGTTTTTCCAAAAAAACAATAATGAAAAAGCTATGCCAAAATTTGGTATATGATTTCCAAAAGTCAACACCAATTTTTGGCTCCAAAATGGCATTAAATGCCCACACCAACCAACATCATGAATAGTGACTGCATGTCACTAACCAAAAAGGTGACTTGACATCTATCACTAAAGTGACAAGTGATGTGACTCACGATGTGACTTGCGGCCGCACTTGATTCAAAATCGGAGTGGCGTCGTAAACACATTCTGGGCTCGGTTTCGTTAATTCCGAATTAACGAATTTTCCGTTACGTCGTAATTAAATCAAATTTAATTAAATAATCATGCCTAGCAAAATTACTATTCATGTCGCTTGCGAATTAATTCTAAATCAATTCGTTAGCCCGAATTAAAATCTAATTTTAATTCCTCGTCGAAATCCAATTTCGTATAATATATCGAATATATTATTTTATCGATTAATTCCAAATTAATCATTCTCTCTTCAAATAGTACTTTATCCCAGATAAAGTCTATCCGCTATTAATCCCAGATTAATAAAGTTCGAATCATACGTCATCGGTGAATCTTCGGGAAGTGACCCAAGAGATCCCTGGATATGTTGGCAGTAAATCCGGTCGTCGGACTATCCGAACACATACGTACCTTGTACTACATTCTTACCGATTTACGAGACAAGGTTGGCTTCTAGCAAAGCGCCATGCCTACCCAATTCGCCAGAAATATTCTTAATGGAATATACGATCTCTGTCAGGCGTAGTATACGTAGTATTGCGTATCTCGTGATCCAATATCGGATGTCACATGCAAGGCCTGGGGCTGGAACAGTGTCTGCCCCGTACGAAGCATATATCGGATCACAAGCAACTAGTCTCTTTATTATCGGATAATCATGACCTAGTCATATTATCCCGACGGTTGCAACCTTTTAGAGAACCAGTTATGTATCCCTTCATGACCATCATCTCCATATGACTGAAGTGATACTTCCATCTTGACATCACATCCAATACACTACGATTCTCAATAAACCCAGAAGAGGCGTACACAGAACCTGTTAAAGTCCTGGACGACCAAAACCAAGGCGTATTGATTGTCGCAAGTACTAGCGATGCAAGTCTCAGGTTAAGACCAAATACACCTACCCTAATACGGACTCTCATAGACACATAGTCATACTACCAATGGGATTTCGTGGGGTCTATCCAGAGCGAAGCTGTTTTCCGTACCATCGGTAAAACACAACCTCCTACCACACTTGCATAAGTATCCAATACTTAAATATATGAGAACTATGATTTTACGCTTCCATAACACGCACAAGTGCGATACTAGTCTATTCCGCATTATAGATGTCCAGTCTCAATAATACTACGACTATGGATATTTAATGATTAAACCGTCGTGGATTGATACTGTCTCATATCATCTCAATCTGGAACTAATCATAAGGACTTTCATCATTCACACATTTAAGTAATGTAATTACGAAATGATAAAATGCAATTTCTATTGCTACATAATTAATTTGTACAAAAACATAATGTTTTTTATAAATAGTGACGCTATGGGTCATAACTGTCTAACAATCTCCCACTTGGCCTATAGCCAGTCACTCAAGCATCTAATACCTGAACTATGTACATGTCGCTAAAACTTTTGCTGAGGTATTACTTTCGTCAGCGGATCTACAATGTTGTCCTCTGATGCGACCTTCTCGATTTTCACATCGCCACGATGTATGATCTCACGAATCAGATGGAAACAACGAAGAACATGCTTGGATTGATGATGAGACCGCGGTTCCTTAGCCTGCGCTATAGCCCTGTTATTGTCACAATACAATGGAACGGGCTCAGCTGCTAACAGAACTACTCCTAATCCAATTAGGAATTTTCGGATCCAAACTGCCTCCTTTGCTGCTTCAGCTGCAGCGATATACTCCGCTTCTATTGTTGAATCGGCAACAGTCTCTTACTTGGAAGATTTCTAGCTCACTGCTCTATTATTCAAACAAAACACGTACTCAGATTGCGACTTGAAGTCGTCTTTGTCAGTTTGGAAACTTGCATCGGTATACCCAGTTACCTCAAGTTCTTCATCTCCATAGATTAAGAAAGCATCCTTAGTTCGTCTAAGATACTTAAGGATTGTGGGGACATAGAAACTGGGCAACGCATGCTGTTCCGGGCTCGCGACCTAGTCGGGAGTACGGAGTAGCCACGGGGGACTAAACCGGAGAATAATGAAGTTGCCACCCGGTGTGAACCGGGAAAATGAGATTTAAGGCCGCACTCACCCCTCGCAAGGGAAGACCTCAAACTGTTGGGTTCGGAATGGTCCCTTACTTATGTCACTTGTAATGAAAGGATTTGTGTAATAATTTAATCAAGCTTAAGTAACACTTATTTCCAAGAGTATCATGCTTCTAAGTTCATATGCGCAAAAATGAAACTTACACCTAAATTTGCATATATCTTACATTTAAGATTGCATGCTTGAAAGTAAATCAAAGTAGCAACGAACATACAACTTCATTGGCATATTGTATTCATGGAGACACAAGCACACACTAACCACGCAAGCACACATAAAAGCAAATCAAATAATGGCGAACATGTGATTTCATAGACATATCATACTTATACGTGCGGAAGCATAAAAAAATAGCCATTACATGTCCATGTGTAAATAAAAAAGTCAACTAAGTACATAATGCAAAAAGACACTTAGGGATGCAATTAGGCATTAAAGTAAGCATGTTATGACGTGGTGCAAAAGAAGATAACTAATATGGACACAAACACACATGTGAGCACTTTTCCAAGTGGTACGTGGAATTATATCCCAAGTACAGACCGCACTACCGTCCATTCAGAATCGGCTACGAAATTTATGTCTGGGTTTCCATCCGATATACCACAAGAAATAATACTCAAATGCTATCATAACATGGATATATGAATTATAATACGTTAAGCCAAGACTAAGGTAAATGATGCAACCAATGGAATAAATGTGCTTTTCATTACGATGCGTACAAAGATAAGGATGACTATATGGGATTTCGTAATACATGCGTGAATAGAGCAATGCTGTGCTAAAAGATAAATGACATGGCAAGAAGCGCGACAAAGATATCTAGAATTGACACAAACACATGCGTGGGTCCTTTTTGGGGGTATTGTGATGTAGTTCGGGGTTGTTTTAGAGGTGTCTGATGCGTCAAAGGGGGCTGCTGTTTGGGGGGTTCTTTTCACGGCAATCTGAAATGATTTGTAGGGAGTTAGATGCGGCAATGTGTGGGCAAAAAGGCAGGGGTTTTATCGTGCAGTGAGGGAGGCAGTTTTGCGCGGTTGTCAGGCTTAAGTGTTTGAGAGGGCTGTGGCGTTAGGATAATGGATTTATGGCGTGAATGGTATAAGTGGCTTTACGCGTGGGCTGAGGCTAAGGTCTTAACGTGAATGAGGGTTATGGTTTGTGTGTGAACAAATGAAAGTGCAAGGGCTAATAATATGGGTGTACCAATGGTAATAGATCGAGCCAAGACAGAGATAGATGATGCAATCAATGTATGAAAGACGCGGCAAATATCGTGGTAAAGGTAGCCTTTTAGGCTTTTCTTCCCCCAAATGGAGAACCTTTTTAGTCCAACACAATAACATAAAGATAGTTATATGAAACTTCGTATACCCGATTGAACACATTTTACATTCAACCGAATATACATAAACCGGCGCGGCAAAGCATCGTGGTAAAGGATTTTAACCCCTCCAAATAGGGGACCTTTAATCCGACTTACTAAGCCCATGCGCTCGATCGCATCATGCATACAAAGAATAAAGACAATAATACCAAACTTAATATGCCCGATTGAACATATCTTACATTCAAGCGAACACACATCAACCGGCGCAACAAAGCATCGTGGTAAAGGGTTTTAACCCCTCCAAATAGGGGACCTTTAATCCGACTTACTAAGCCCATGCGCTCGATCGCATCATGCATACAAAGAATAAAGACAATAATATCAAACTTAGTATGCCCGATTGAACATATCTTACATTCAACCGAACACACATCAACTGGCGCGGCAAAGCATCGTGGTAAAGGATTTTAACCCCTCCAAATAGGGGACCTTTAATCCGACTTACTAAGCCCATGCGCTCGATCACCTTATGCATAAACAAGTAACATGTGGAATTTAAATGACGAATAATAAATAAATCAAAGCAACATAAAACAAAAGAAGGTGTCGTTTACTCAAGCTGTACGTGGAGTTGTATCCCGAGTACAGATCATACTACCGTCCATTCGGAATCGGCTATGAAATTTATGTCCAGGTTTCCATCCGATATACCGCGAGAGTTGACACATCTTTCATTTTATTCCAAGGCCACAACATACAATATTTCGTAATACATGCATATTTATCTACTCAAGGGCCACAACATGCATTTTAACATAATAATCATGCGAACAATACTCAATAAATAATAAAAATAAATTGAAAACGAGTGTGAAAAATACCCTCAGGTCTAACCTTTTTTGCCGACTTTCGGACTTGCGTTTCGCGGAGATCGGAAGGGTAAAAGCTCATCAACTTCTCCGGTTCACTGGTTTAGCGTCTTAGCTCACCGTTTTTCTGTTTTGCTTGCTGTTTGACCTCCATTTTGCTGATGTTTCCTCTGTATTTTCTGCTTACTGTTTCAGGTCTTCAAAGCTACTGTTTTTTGTGTTTTTAGAGGTTCAAGGGCTGTGTTTTTTGGTTGTTTAAGGAGGCTTAGAGTGCAGTTTTTTATGTTACTGTTTTAAGGATTTTAGGGACTGTTTTAAGAGGATTTTGCTGCTATTTGGGGCTGGTTTTCGGTAATGTTACTGCAGTTCCAGGGGTAGTTGTTTTCGGTAATTGGATAGTGTTTAGGGGCTGTATGGGGCTGTGATTTTCGGCACTTGTGAGGACTGTTTGGGGCTATATTTTTCATTGATCTAAGGTGTTTATGGGGTGTAATTTTTGGTAATGGAAGGCTGTCGTATGGGGCTGGTTTCGGCTTGGTGAGTGGAGGAGATGAAGAAAATTATTCTTTACTTGTTATGGTGCTATTACCGTGAATTGTAAGAGATTAGAGAGAGTTTGGCGTGAATTGAGAGAGAGGAAGAGGCTTGGTTTGGCTTTGTTTATATAGAGAAGGGCTAGGGCTTCTCCTTGTCTCACAAGGAAGGGATTTGATTTAGTGTTAAAGAAGGAAAGCAATGGATTTGATGGAGACAAGATTGGTTTAGATTAGGAAGTCAATATCTTTAAATTGGTTATGAGTGATTTAATTAGGCATGATATTTCTTTAATTTAGTATATGATATTTTGGATTAGGAAGTCAATATCTTTAAATTAGTATAATTATATTTTATGTTTTATTTAATTGGTAAATCAATTAATTAATATTTTATTTAGTTAATGTTTAATTTAATTAATATTTGATTTAATTTGGGTGTAATTTAAGGGCCTTGGGCGTGTGGGCCTCTCTTGGTGGGCTAGGTGTTGTGTTGGTTTGGTGAGTGGGCTTAGGTGGGTGGCAAGGGTTTTGGGCAAGGTTAAAAGGTTTGCGGGTTTTTTTCTGGGCCAAATGTGCTCTAAACGGAGGTCCAACAAGTGAGCTTGATGCTAAACAAATGAACAAGGATCTAATGAAATACCGATTCCCTTCCGACGACCGTTTCCCACAATATCCTTAACTAAAAAGATAGTGCCTCCAACTGAGACTCATCATCGGGTTTCACATGCAAAAATGCAATGCCTACAAGGATATTCTTAACCGCAATCCAGTGACCTTCACCTAGATCGGCCTGATAGCGACTACACATGCTCAAAACATAGGAGACATCAGGTCTTGTACATATCATGGCATACATGATCGATCCGACTGCTGAGGCGAACGGTATTTGACTCATGTTGTCTCTCTCATCTTGAGTTTTAGGACACATGTCCTTAGATATAGTGACGCCATGTGACACTGGCAACAGTCCCCTCTTGGACTGATTCATGTTGAATCTCTTCAATACTTTGTCAATGTACGCGCTCTGGGAGAGTCCAAGCAGCTTTCTAGATCTATCCTGGTAGATCTTTATTCCCAGAATAAAGGCTACTTCTCCCAGATCTTTCATGGAGAATTTTAATGAAAGCCAAGCTTTCACCGATGTTAACATGGAAATGTCATTGCCCATAAGCAATACATCGTCAAAATAAAGGACAATGAAAGTTAGTGCGCTCCCACTAACCTTCTTGTATACACAAGGATCATCTTCGTTTTGAATGAAATCATATTATTTTATGATCTCATCAAAACGTTGGTTCCAAGAACGTGACGCTTGCTTCAGTCCATAAATGGACCGATTTAACTTGCAAACCTTGTTTGCATGTTTAGGCACGATAAAACTGTCAGGCTGTTCCATATAAACATCCTCCAACAGGTTTCCGTTAAGGAAAGCAGTTTTGACGTCCATCTGCCATATCTCGAAATCGAAATATGCAGCAATAGCAAGCATTATCCAAATGGATTTAATCATGGCAACGGGTGAGAAAGTTTCATCGTAATTGACACCATGTCGTTGACGATACCCCTTCGCTACAAGCCTAGCTTTGTACGTTTGTATGTTGCCATCCATGTCGGTCTTCTTCTTGAAAACCCATTTGCATCCAATAGGCTTTACGCCTTCTGGTACATCAACCAGTGTCCAAACTTGGTTGGTGTACATGGAATCCATTTCGGACTTCATGGCATCTTGCAATAAACAGGAGTTGATACCTTGTATCGCTTCCTCATAAGTAGTCGGCTCGTCTTCCTCAATGAGATTGATATCTACATGAGGTGAGATCAGAAACCCATACCTCTCAGGTTGTTTCCTGACTCTCTCCGACCTACGTGGTCCTTGTGTATTCGAAGATTGTGGTACAGCTTCATCCCTGATGAACTATTCATATTCCGTTGAGGATTCTATGCCAGGAACAGTATCACTTCGATTTTCATCGAGTTCTACTTTCCTCCCACTTATCACTGCATTTAGGAATTACTTCTCAAGGAAAACCGCATGTCGAGCAATAAAAACTTTGTTCTCTCGTGGGTGATAGAAGTAATATCCTTTGGTTTCCATAGGATATCCTACAAATAGGCATTTATCCGATTTGGGTTCTAGTTTGGTACCTTCCAAACGTTTGACGTATGCCCAGCAACCCCAAATCTTCAGGAATGAGAAACCCGGTTTCTTTCCTGTCCATATCTCATATGGTGTCTGTTGAACAGACTTTGACGAAACCTTATTCAAAATAAGTATTGCACTGTTTAATGCATATCCCCAAAAGGAAATAGGTAGCTCAGTATGACTCATCATAGACCTTACCATGACTAACAAGGTTCGGTTTCTCCGTTCGGACACACCGTTTAATTGCGGTGTTCCGGGAGGAGTCCACTGTGAAAGAATACAATATTCTTTCAAGTAGTCAAGAAACTCATTGCTCAAGTATTCACCACAACGGTCCGACCGTAATGTCTTAATACTTTTACCGATCTGTTTTTCAACTTCGTGTCGAAACTCTTTGAATTTCTCAAAAGTTTCCGACTTGTGTCTCATAAGATACATATAACCATAACGTAATGCATCATCCGTAAAGGTTACGAAGTATTCATATCCACCTCTAGCCTGGCTAGACATGGGCCCATAAACGTCACTGTGAACTAGGGCTAACAGTTCGGTGGCACGTACACCTTTACCGCTAAAAGGTGATTTAGGCATTTTGCCTAATAAGCAAGATTCGCAGACGTCATATGAATTTGGATCAAATCCGTCCAAGTACCCACTCTTCGAAGTGTGGATATGCGAGTCTTGTTTATGTGTCCCAGACGACAATGCCACATATAAGTTTCATCTTTATGACTTACTTTAAGCCTTTTGTTTGTTACAGTTTGAGATTGATTTATATTCAAAATATAAAGACCATTATTTGCATCAGCTGTGCAAATTTCTATATCATTTTTATACATAAAACACCTAGTGTTTCTAAATACAAAAGTGTACCCACATTGGGTTAACATAGATACAGAAATTATATTCCTAGTCAAACTAGGTACAAAATAATAGTTTGTAAGTTCAAGTACATGCCCCGAGTGCAGTTTTAAAACTAAAGTGCCAACGGCCAAAACGACGACTGGAGTCCCATTTCCAACACGCAGGTAAATCTCTCCTGACGCCAATTTCCTGCTAATCCACAGATCCTGCACATCAGTACAAATGTGAGTACCACAACCGGAATCAAAAATCCAATTTTTAAAACTAGAAGTTGTCATGTTTATTTCTATAACAAACATACTTGAGGCTGGTGCCTTGCCCGCCTTTATCTCCTTCTGGAGCGCCTTGTACTCGCGGCAGTCACGCTTCCAGTGACCCCGCTTGCCGCACTGGAGGCATACATCCTGAGACTTGTCCTTTGGCTTCCCAGAAGCCTTTGACGCTTTGCCATTGCCCTTCTTATGCTTCTTCTTTTTAACACCTCCAGTCGCTTTCGGCCCAGCCCTCAGAGTCCGAGATGTAGAAGAAAAGTGCGCCTCACGCTTCTTGCCCTTAAGAAGTTTCTTTTCTGCCTCACGTAGCGTGGACATTAGCTCTCCAAGAGTCTACTCTTGGTTCATCATATTGTAGTTCATGATGAACCCACTCTAAGTGTCGGGGAAAGACTGCAAGATCAAATCTATAGAGGTCTCTATCTCAAAGACAATCCCTATTTGTCCAAGATGCTCGATATCGGCAATCATCTGTGTCACATGTTGTTCAACAGATGTACCCACCGACATCCGAGCGCGGAAGAGCTTCTTCTGTAACTCATAATTCTACGACCTGAGTCATGGCAGCAAGCATAATAGACTGAGCAGTTGCATTGTCATCTCTATGAGTCTTCCAAAGATCTAGCTCAAGCAACTCATCAGGTTTAGGCTTAGGCCCAAGAGGCCTATCTATGGTGTAGAGCAACCTTTCGGATCCAATGACTATCCTTAGATTCATTTCCCAGTCGGAAAAGTTCGTGTCGTTGAAGACATTTTCTCCATGATAATATCTCGGACACTGTTCTTTCCCGTCATTTTAACTGCGATAATCTAATTATCCAATTAACAATGTTTTGGGTACAGTCTAACTGTTACAAGAAAAATAAAATTATATTAGTCCAACTAATAACATAATTTTGATGAAATAATTTGAAAGCGCGTAAAGCTAAGTATTTGAACGAAATTGAAAATTCAATACTAGCCTCCCACTATTTTTCAGCGAGCCTCTAACTCTCTGTTGAGTACTCGGGAAACCTAGTTTCCTAGTGGGCTAGGATCCCGTTAAATAACGCACAACCTTGACTTTGGCCAATAAGCTGTATGATATTTAACTAGGTAGATCTCGAAGATCAATTGGATCTCATCCAATTCCTAGATCTGGTAGGTGGACCTCCAAGTCCGAAACATATATACAATATATATGCCAATATATCCAATATATTTTCCTAACCTTTTTCCTCTGAATCAACTAAGCCTTGGCTTTGGCACAACAAGCTTAATGATTCCAGTTAAGCGGGACCCATTGACGTTGGAAAGCTTCGTAATCAATGTCGATGGACAAGAAGTGATCTTGACTTTGGCCAACAAATCACAACTTGGACAAGACACCGATATGGAACAAAGCTTTCATGATTCAAACACATCCGCAATTAACCAATGCCAATTTTGGATCTTGAGTAAGAATCACTCAATTGAAGGAAAACGCTTAATATGTTTTGAGGGTTTTTCGCGTAAATTGGCAACCAATTTATTATCTTTGTTAGGTCTCATCATACACCCTTAAGCATGCATTCTAAAAGCATAATAAGGCACAGAAAGTAAATTAATAATGATATGCGGATGGATATTTAACAATATATTCCTAGAACAAATCACTCCATTTCCTCTCCCCGGCTAGCACTATTCTACTTCTACCCAATTACATAATACAATAATAGAAACCTCATTAACATTGAGGGGAATTAGGTGAGAAGAGAGTACAAAGAATCAATAAAGAGAGAAGGCTGGACACGCAGGTCCAATTTATAAATTCTAAATTTACAACAATTTCTAAAATTGTTCTTTCCCTTCTAATATCCATCTGATATACGCTATTCATTTATCACATCCATGTATTCATTCAAGCATGTTATTCAATCAATCTAATCAAATTAATTAATCTTTGAATATTAGTGATCATCCAATGTTCAAACAATGATTTGATTTGCGCGAGTCCAACTCGTTTGTGAATAAGTACTCGAAGTAAAAATTCTTGAATTATATCGAACTACTCTTTAAATCTAATTTAATTCGTATTCAATACTAATTCATTCATTTAATTCCAAATTAAATATCTACACTTTTTAATGCGCTTTAACGACTTAGATTCCAAATCTAATCTAAATGGGTCTCAAAGCCCAATTAACATCCAATGTTGTTTAATTAAAAGTCCAATGGGCTTTCAATTGATTTCATAAGGCATGGGCTTTGGTCAATGTGGGTCAAACCCAAATACCAAGGCCCAAGTAAGGAATCACCCTTATTTGCCAAGAAACCAATTTTGGCCCATTAGGCCCAATTAAACATTTAAAGCCCATTTGTTATATTTGAACTTAATGGAATGATTTAGGCCCAATATGGATCCAATCCATTTGTCCCAAACCTACTTGGCCCAACCAAGTCTATAAGGCCCAAATACAACAATTACAAGCCCAATTCAAAATCAAGCCCAATTTATTAAATTCCAATTTTCCAAAATTCATAATTTAATAAACCAAAGTGTTTAGCCATGATTAATCTTTTAAATTAACATTTCCAAAATACTAATCTAATCCATTAATCATGCTTTTCATCATCAACTCATGTCCAACATAATTGATTCAAAAATTATCTCATTACATGCTACAACACTCACGGCATTAGTGGGGTTTATATGTCTGATTTCGTTTTCAATCCAATCGAATTACAAATCAACATTTCCCAATTGTTTCAAGTCATCCAATGACCAAAGGAACAAAAAATACCATGAGCTTAGGGCACATCCAAGATTCGGCCAAGCCAAGGAAAGGGAAAAAATTTGATCCAATCAATTTTTCATGAAATTAATCATATACAACTCCAAGTCATCATGATTCAAGCATACTCAATCAAATAATTTCACCAAATCATGCTCAAATGGATTTACCCAAATATTACCCTAATCATTTTCATGCTTAAACCTTGCTCCATGATACCATTGTTGGTTTCTAGGGTGGTCCCAAGATCATTATAAGCATAGAAAAGAATGAATACGCAAAGAAGAGTGGCGAAAACACACTTACATTGAACGGCTTTGGATGTGATGATCAAAAAAAATTTCTCCTTGCACTTTGAGGGATTCGGCCAAGGCTTGAATTCGTTGAAGATGTTCTACAAGCTCCAAGCTTTAAATGGATCCAAAGCTCTTAGTTCGGTTTCCCTAACACCTTGTATGGATTCCTTGAATGTGCTAGCAAAAGATGAAAGAAAACAATTCCCTTTCTTCCTTGGAGAGTCACGGTTTTGCTGGTTTTGGGAGAGAGAGTTTGTTTTGTCTTTCAACTTGTTTTTCCAAAAAAACAATAATGAAAAAGCTATGCCAAAATTTGGTATATGATTTCCAAAAGTCAACACCAATTTTTGGCTCCAAAATGGCATTAAATGCCCACACCAACCAACATCATGAATAGTGACTGCATGTCACTCACCAAAAAGGTGACTTGACATCTATCACTAAAGTGACAAGTGATGTGACTCGCGATGTGACTTGCGGCCGCATTTGATTCAAAATCGGAGTGGCATCGCAAACACATTCCGGGCTCGGTTTCATTAATTCCGAATTAACGAATTTTCCGTTGCGTCGTAATTAAATCAAATTTAATTAAATAATCATGCCTAGCAAAATTACTATTCACGTCGCTTGCGAATTAATTCTAAATCAATTCGTTAGCCCGAATTAAAATCTAATTTTAATTCCGCGTCGAAATCCAATTTCGTATAATATATCGAATATATTATTTTATCGATTAATACCAAATTAATCGTTCTCTCTCTTCAAATAGTATTTTATCCCAGATAAAGTCTCTCCGCTATTAATCCCAGATTAATAAAGTTCGAATCATACGTCATCGGTGAATCTTCGGGAAGCGACCCAAGAGATCCCTGGATATGTTGGCAGTAAATCCGGTCGTCGGACTATCCGAACACGTACGTACCTTGTACTACATTCTTACCGATTTACGAGACAAGGTTGGCTTCTAGCAAAGCGCCATGCCTACCCAATTCTCCAGAAATATTCTTAATGGAATATACGATCTCTGTCAGGCGTAGTATACGTAGTATTACGTATCTCGTGATCCAGTATCGGATGTCACATGCAAGGCCTGGGGCTGGAACAGTGTCTGCCCCGTACGAAGCATATATCGGATCACAAGCAACTAGTCTCTTTATTATCGGATAATCATGACCTAGTCATATTATCCCGACGGTTGCAACCTTTTAGAGAACCGGTTATGTATCCATGCGTGACCATCATCTCCATGTGACTGAAGTGATACTTCCATCTTGACATCACATCCAATACACTACGATTCTCAATAAACCCAGAAGAGGCGTACACAGAACCTGTTAAAGTCCTGGACGACCAAAACCAAGGTGTATTGATTGTCGCAAGTACTAGCGATGCAAGTCTCAGGTTAAGACCAAATACACCTACCCTAATACGGACTCTCATAGACACATAGTCATACTACCAATAGGATTTCGTGGGGTCTATCCAGAGCGAAGCTGTTTTCCGTACCATCGGTAAAACACAACCTCCTACCACACTTGCATAAGTATCCAATACTTAAATATATGAGAACTATGTTGTTACGCTTCCATAACACGCACAAGTGCGATACTAGTCTATTCTGCATTATCAATGTGCAGTCTCGATAATACTACGACTAGGGATATTTAATGATTAAACCGTCGTGGATTGATACTGTCTTATATCATCTCAATTCGGAACTAATCATAAGGACTTTCATCATTCACACATTTAAGTAATCTTATTACGAAATGATAAAATGCAATTTCTATTGCTACATAATTAATTTGTACAAAAACACAATGTCTTTTACAAATAGTGACGCTATGGGTCATAACTGTCTAACATGTTTGACAAACTCAATATGTAATAGTGGACCTACTTCTTGTTGCCTACCTCTTAAGTGCTAGGTGAGCTTTTGAAAGCCATGAGTATACGATACACATTGAGATGTGTATATGATACCTTGGATTGGCACTAGAGCAAGTGGGAGAAATTGTTGGGGTTGGTGCTCAGAGCGCCAATCCGGACCATATTTATGTCTGATTCAGGAATACGAACATCCCATTTTCCATAATATTACTTATTTATGGTTGCACCTCGTGTTTTTATATACGTATTTGATCTGATTACGATTAGATTGAAACTTAATGTTGTTTAGTGATATGTATAAATTAGACAAAGGCCCGATAATATATAATGCAGTACACAGTTACAAAGCTAGTTTGTAATTGACATTGGGAAGTGTCACTGCTAAATGTATATTATCAGATATAGTTCCTGGTCAAGATTCACTAACACGGGTCGGTTAGTCAAATCTGTTGAGACTAGTACATGTCATATATCGAGACTTGGTCCGCTGGTTTATCCCAATGAACCATGAGTCTAGGGAGACTCGTATAGACGTGTAGGTGTTTATAGTGGATAAACACTAAACGACTCACCGAAGATTCTTAATGGATGGTACACCAACGTCAATAAGAATCTTCTCGGGTTGAGTAGCATAATGATCCTTCGACTTGAGATACCAGTGTGGATGTATGAGACATCCTCCACACTTAGATGGCAGTCACGTCACCGATCTATTTAGATCAGACCTCCGTCTGTTCGTTAGGTGTGGACCGATCCTCAGGATATCCTGTGTGTATCAAGATAGGATCTGTCAGTTCTGTGTACAGAGCATAGGTAGTCCATATATGATTAGCAGTCTGTTAAATTTGTGGCCACAGTATACTTCGGAAGTAAGTTCCGAATGTTATTTTGAGATTGCTAATAGATACGTCGACGGGATAATACCTATAGAGATTTGACGTTTACATTTATATCTCTGGTATTATCCGGATACCTGTGACGGAGGGATTATACGTATGCAATGACCTCGACCTGTATGATTCAGCTAGTTTATCTGTGGTCGTCATAATTTACAGGTGGGTAAATTATGGACACAAAATTGGATTTTGTGACGGATATACCTGAATCTAGAGAGTCTCACTAATGAAATATACTCGTAGAGCACTAGGGAAACTTTTATGAATAATGATGATTATTTATAAATCGTTTAAACGTTAAACGAAATATACATGCAAACGGGCCGAACCGTCATTTCCTAATTAATGTGTGTTTGTATTTAATATATGATATTATTAAATACACATTAATAAATTATCAAATAAAGGTATTTGACATATATCATTAATATATGTATTTGAGATATTTAAAGTAAATATAATACATGTATTTGAGATATTTATATTTAATTAATTATTTAATTATTTAATTTTTAAATGATTAATATAATTAAAATATAAATATCTCACCAAATGATAAAGTTAGGAAATGATTATAAGTGTTTATTATTGGCTTTAAAGTAAAGGAAATGGTAGTCAAATTGGATTTGACTTGGATATTTATTTTAAATTGTTAAAATTGAAATATTTTTTTCTTTATTTTTATCAATTTTCGGCCATATACCTATATAAATATAATTTTTATATTTTTAAGTTGCTTTTGTTGACTTGTTGAATTTTCATTAAAGTTCTAATGATCAAATTGCAAGTTGATTAAAGTAAGCTTTAAATGAAACAAATGAAAAATATCTAGATATTTTTTCTTACTACAATTTCGGCCAAGGGCTTGATTTGGGTGAGTATATATTGTTTTGTTTCATTTTTAGGGTTTAAGGATTCATAAGTCACAAAATGAAACACAAAAGTAGTTGAGAGAAAAGTTTGAAGAAAAGAAGGAAAAGCTTGGAAATCTTAAGGTTTTGTAAGTTTTCTTTCAAATCTTCCAACATGAAAAATGTTTCTAACATGCTTAGCTTCATCTTTTGTTGCTTTGATGTTGTCTCTCTACTTATAGTTTTTGTTTTAATTGTTGTGAACTTGAATGAAAGATGTGTGTATGTAAGTAGCCTTGAAATGGTTTCAAAGGCTTACTTTTGATTCTTTGAAAATCAAAGTTGCCATTCTAGAGTTAGTAAGCCACTCCTTGGTGACCTAAAATTGTTATAGAGTTATTTCAAAGTGGTGAGGCTTGATTGGTGAAGTATTGAATGGATTAAAGTGTTGGATTTTGTAAATTTGGTGAAATTTGACAATTTGATGAAATTGAAAAATTAGGGTTCATAACCCACTCCAAATTTGGGGCTTTTCATATATGTGATGTATTATGGTATGAATATGATGCATGTAAAATTTTAGGTTGATTGGATTTGTTCTTGGCTTGTTTTGAACATAAAAGACCAAATCGCAATTAATTGAAAATTTGTGGGTCTCTCGGCAATTTCAGAAAAATTGGGGATTTGTGTGAAATTTGATTTTGATGCATTAGATGTGTTGACAAACATTTTAGAAATGATTTAGAATCATCCAAAATTGTATTTGACAACTTTTGGACTAAAATGATAAACTTACAAAGTTTTGGGGCAATTCGGTAATTACCAAGAAATTTGATTTCTTGTGTAATTTTTCAAAATTTGATAATTGGATAATTAAATAAATAAGTTTATTTAATTGATCTGAGAAAAATTTTGAAATCGGAATATTTTGATTTTCCGTGATTTCGCTGCGTTACCGATATTCCCCCTTAAAACCCCAACACCTCTGCCCTGAATTGTTGCTCCATGTGAAATTGGGATGATTCTTCCAACCTAGGTTGTAGGTGGATTGTTTCCATGTATGTTGAAATTGCTGACATAGTTCACCGTCTCATCATGTTGGTTGTAAGATTCTGCCTCTGATGATCCTCTATATGGTGAACTTGTAGATCCAACATTAACCATCATGCTAAGAGTTTCCATGAGTTTACATATTTGATCCAGCTTGGTATTCATTGCTGTGTTGGCGCCAATTTCGTAAATTCCTGCTATTCGTTGGATCATGCTCCTTTCTATTGGCCACAAAGAATTTTTGTTGGCCATTTCTTCAATTAAGTCTCAGGCCTGATCCTTTCATTTTTCCGTTAAAGCTCCTCCAGCAGCAGCATCTATTGTGGTTTTCATTAGCGCATAAAGTCCATTATAGAAGGTTTGGACTTGTAGCCGCTTTGCAATCTCATGATGAGGACATTTTCTGAGCAACTCCTTGTATCTCTCCCAAGCTTCGCAGAGAGATTCGGAGTCATGTTGCACAAAGGATGTGATGTCATTCCTCAACTTTGTTGTTCTGGCTGGGGGAAAGTACTTTGCAAGGAATTTGGTGGCAAGAGTGTTCCAAGTTGTGATGGAACCTGCTGGTAGTTAATGTAACCAAGCATTAGCTCTATCTTTCAAGGAATATGGGAACACACGCAGTCTCATTGCTTCTTCTGCCGCTCGATTGTAATTGAATGTGCAACAAACTTCCAGGAAGTTGCTGATGTGGGTATTATGATCTTCAGTTACACTTCCCCAAAATTGAAATGATTTTTGTATCATCTGAATGCATGTTTTGATGTCACACGCAATTGCTGGTAAGGGAGGAAGTACAATGCATGATATGAAGCCGCCAACCACCTGAATAGTTTTGTCTCAAATGGGAATTGGTGGTGCAACCTCCAAATGTTCAGGTTCTTGATTGTTCATGTTGATCAGTGCTTCTTGGCCTTCTCGCATTTCCCTTCTCAACTGTCTGATTGTTCTTTCAATTTCTTGGTTAAGCGGACGGATTTCAAAGCTTATGGTCCTTCTCATGTAGTGTATGAGAACCTGAAACACAAGAAAACAAAAATAATAAGTAAAAATAAATAAGACACAAGTAAATGTATTTAACCCCAAAATTAATAATGAAAGATAAATAAGTCCCCGGCAACGGCGCCAAAAACTTGATCTGTGGTAAACACACACGTAACACAAGCGCATGTATCGCTCAAGTAGTATAAAATGTATCGATCCCATGAGGACTTAATACATATGCTATCAATTTATTTAAGTTAAATGTCTACGAGCATCTAATTGATTGATTGTTAGTTTGATGGTGATTTTTATCTAAAACAAGTAAATAAAACAGTGCATAAGTAAATTTAAGGAAAATTCAAAATTATTAAGTTATCTAGGGTTGTGAATCCTTCCAATATCTTTTTAAGATAAAGTGATTATCTCATGTTTGTGTAATATATCAGTTTATTAACCTGGAACACGAAAATATGCAAAAGCCTCTTCCAATGGTCAGATGTAAACACCCAAAGTAACCCAATTAACTATATTCCTATGTTAATTAAGAAACTCTGAATTCATTAAGTTTAAGTTCCAATTATGGCTACCCCCGCCCGACATGTATTTTCCTATCCTGTAAGGAAATCTACCTAAGAGACATTTACCTCAAGGTGAGATCGTGAGCTATTCAGTCTAAGGCTAAACCTAAAATCCTTTTTCTAAGTTTATTTTAAATTTATCAAATCAATCTTATTAATGGCCATTTAACAAGAAGCATTAAGACTAAGACTCAATAAATAAACCAATATATTACCCAAGGCATAAAATAACCAACTTATACACCGGTGATATTGGAATTCATCACAACCCTAAATACGGGATTTAGTTACAACACATATATAGGAATAAAAACTTAAATAAAGAAAATGACATAAATTAAACTTTGAAATTAAAAAGATAAAATAAAACAATAAAATAAAATGATGGGGGTTAAAAGATCCATTTTTATTACTTCAAATTTAGAAATCTCTCTTATTATAATATATAAATTTGCATGACATTACCAACCGACCATATAGGCGGTATCCTGATTAAGTCATATTTTTGATTAATTCCAACCGAGCATAAAGGCGGTATCCAATTAAGTCAAGTTAAAATCAATTTAATTAAGTCCAACCGACCATAAAGGCGCTATTGTTTGGGTTGGTGCTCTGAGCGCCAATTTTATTATGTATTTCCTTGTAAATACTAATGTAACGTTTTATTATGAATAAAATGGACAATTTCTTTTATATAACTTCTTCTTTAATATGGTAAAGACGTAACCGAACTTAGAATGATTAGTTATGATACTGTTGCAAAATTGTCGCAACTGACATTGAGTTGTATCATGACGTTGTCATTCTTAGACAATTCCTGGTCAAGGTTTACACTACTTGGTCAGTAAAGTAAACCCGTTGAGACCGGTATATGTCGTATATTGGAATCTTGGATTCCGATGGTTTCTCAATGAACCATGAGTCTTGGAGATTCGTATAGACGTGTAGGTGTTTATAGTGGATAAACATTGAACGACTCACCGAAGATTCTTAATGGATGGTACACCAATGTCAATAAGAATCTTCTCGGGTTGAGTGAGCATAGTGATTCTTTGACTTGAGATACCACTGTGGATATCTGAGTTATCCTCCACACTTAGATGGCAGTCACGTCACCGATCTATTAAGATCAGACCTCCTCCTGTACGTTGGGTGTGGACTGATGCTCAGGATATCCTGTGTGTATCAAGATAGGATCTGTCAGCTCTGTGTACAGAGCATAGGTATTCAATATGGAATTAGCAATCTGTTAAATCCATGGGCCCGTGGTACACTGTAGAAATTAGTTCTGAGTGTTATTTGAGGGATTGCTAATAAAAACGTCGACGTGATTATATCTATAGAGATTTGACATTTGTATCTGTATCTCTGGATTAATCCGGATACTTGTGACGGAGGGATTATACGTATGCAGTGACCTCGACCTGTATGATTCAGTGAATTTATATGTGTTCGTCATAATTTACGGGTGGGTGAATTATGGACACGAAATTTTATTTCGTGACGGATATGCATGAATCTAAAGAGTCTCACTAATGAAATTTACTCGTAGAGCACTAGGGCAACTGTTATAAATAATACTGATTATTTATAACTCGTTTAATGATTAAACGAAAATACATGCAATCGGGACCTAACGGTCATTTCTGAATTAATGTGTATTTATATAATATTTGATATTATTAAATGCACATTAAATAAACATCAATTTGTGATATTTATAATTATATCATGAATATATGTATTTGAGATATTTAATGTAAATATAATACATATATTTAAGATATTTATATTTTTTAATTAATTATTTAATTGTTAAATAATTAAATTAATTTATAAACTAAATATCTTAATGTCATGATTTAGTTGGAAATGGCATGGTTTAATTGGAACACATTTTTATCACTTTATTAAAGTTAAAGTGTTGCATTTATTAAACTAAAATGTGTGCCAATTAAAATCAAACAAAAATAAATTAGTTATTTTTTGTTTAATGCTTGGATAATTCGGCAATGCTAGGGAATTAACAAAATTGGTTTTGTTTCAATTTTTTCTAACACTTAGACAACATCAACAAAAATAACAAAAGTGAGTTGAGAGCATTTGATCAAAAGGAAAGGAAAAATCAAAGCAAAAATTGGTTTTTGTAAGTTATTTTCTTTCTTCTTCTTCATGAAAAATTATATCATAATTCTTAGCTTCAATTGTGTTGTTAAGATCATGTCTCTACTCTTTTAGTTTGTAATTAAATTTGTTGGATGGTTGTTGGATGTGTTTATGCATGTAGAATTAATTTATTAGCTTATTAATGTAATTAAGCTTAATAAATTAATTAGAAAATTAAAGTTGTCATTCTAGAGTTAATTAACCATTCATAATTAGCCTAGAATTGTTCTTGATTAATTTCATGATGGTGAGAATTAATTGGTGTGGTAATTTGAAGATTAAAGTATTGAATTTCATTAATTTAGTGTAAATTACCTAATTTGAGTGATTTGTGAAATTAGGGTTCTTAACCTCTCAAATTTTGGGGCGTTTCATATATAAGCTTTAATGTGATGTATATTTGATGCAAGTAAAATTTGGGATTAATTGGATTTGATCTTGATGTGTTTTGAACAAATTGGGCCAAATTATAATTAACTAAAGTTTTGGGCAGTTTCGGTAATTACAGAAAAATCTGGGCTGTTGGCGCAAATCTGAAAAAGTTTTCTGGTTTTGTAGCAAACTTGTAAAAATTATTTTGGGATTGATTTGGAATCAATTAAATATGTAATTGACATATTTAAAATTAAAATAATAAATTTACAAAAGTTTGGGGTAATTTTGTAATTAAAAGAAATATGATTTCTTGGGTTATAATTTCATAATTTAAGTTTTGGTTAATTAAATAAATAAGTTTATTTAATTGTTCGAAGAAAAAATTTTGAAATCGGAAAAATCGTTTTTCCGCGTTCCGCTGCGCTAACCCTGTAATTCCTAATAAAACCCCAACAGCAATTCCATTAAGTCAGATTTTAAGATAATTTATATATTATAAATAAGGGAGATTAATCTAAATTATAATAATAAAAGCTTTACCTTTCACCCCAGCAGAGGGAAGTTACCTACTCATACTGAAAAGTAAAATAAAGAAAGATCTAATGCTTAAAATAAAAATTAAATAAAAAAAAAAAAGCTGTAAATAAACAAACAAGATACAATCTTCTTAATATTCTTAAAGAAATCCCCAGAAGAAGGTATGAAAATTTCAAATGAATTCGGTCTCAATTTATAGGTAAATTTTTGGTATGCGCGTCGCGACGCGCCGTTGATTCGTGACACATGTACGCGGCTTTGACGAGATGATGACACATGGCTGTCGGAAGAATTATTGGCTCGGCTTCGCGACGTGTGAAGGCTTGCGCGTTGCGACGCTGATGTCACGTTGACGTAAGCAATGACGCATGTCGGTAGAGTGAATTATTGTGCCGATGTCATGCTGACGTAAGTGATAACGTGTCGTCAGGCTGAATTATTGGCTGACGTCATGATGACTTGATGATGACGCATGTGCTGATGTGGCGATGACAAGTGTCGGCAGCTTAATAATTGCAGCGCGTCGCGATGCGAAATTCTAATTTTTCCCTTTCTTTTTTTTTTCCGTTTTTCGTTGTTTTGTCCCTGATTTTATTCCAGCGAGTCCTGAAATCTTATTTATCTACAAAATAATAGAAAACACATCAAAATATTCACAAAACTCAAGAAACTATACAAAATATTAAGTAAAATGGGCGGTAAATATTGATATATTTTCTGTTTATCAGAGAGAAATCCCTTACCCTTAAAGTGAGATCGTGTGTTATTGAATCTAAGACTAAACTTAAAATTCATTTTTCAAGTTCATTTAAATTTACCACAACAATCTTGATGGTGATCAAACAATAAGAAGCATTAAGATCTAGATTCAATAAATAAGCCAAAACATCATATAAGACATAAGATAATTCAACTTATAAAATCATCAATATTGAGTGCTGAAAGGGATTGTTGGGCATCGCGACGCCAAAGGCTCTACGCATAGCGACGCGATGCATAGTGGATGACGCTTGTCGGCAGGGGAAACTTTTGGTGCTGAAAGGGACAGCGTTGCGACAGAGAGAATATTGCACGTTGTAACGCTCAGTGAAAATTCCAATTTTTCCCTTTTTGTTCCATATTTTGTCGTTTTAGTACCGAGTTGATTCCATTAAGTCCCGATATCATATGTCAGTGGCTCCGGTGTACTTTCTTTGTGGAGTGATGCCAACAACTCCGGTGTATTTTTCATTCCAAAGTGAGGTCAGCAAATCCTATCAATTGAATCACAACCTGCAATATCCAAAAGAAAAATTAAATTAAACATAGTTGAACTATTATTACTCAAGTAAGAGTTTCAGTGGAAAGTAGTAGTAAATTGAATCCTTGAACTAAATCCAATAAGAGTTTCAGTGGAACGTAAAGTAGGCTATATCTCTCAGTTACTTGAATAGTGAACTTCCATATGTAGACAAAGACAGAGTCTTAACTCTAATTGAGAAGGGATTACATTAAAAAATAACATGTACTAAAATAAAGTAAACATTTTTAAAAAATAAAATTATTTAAATTTAAAAGATTTAACAAATTAAAATAAATCAACATATATTTACGATTATTCTCTACGCGTTTTTCATATGTTGGCAACGTTGTATGACAATTTTGTTTTTTATGCTATTCAAATAATATTTTTCTATGGAAAATGATATATGTACCAACTTTTATCCCTAATTTTATCCCTACTCTCTCACTGTAGCTACAGTGAATTACTGTAGCTCACTGTAGCTATAGTGAGAGAGTAGTGATAATTTTTGGGATAAAAGTTGGTACATATATCATTTCCCATTTTTCTATATATAATATCAAGTCATCATTCATTGATTTTGGTTGATGCAGATTAAAACAAAAGATTTGTTTATCTGCACAACACTATGTATAACCATGTTTTTTTTTTTGAAATATTGGAAATTCCGCCGCCAAGCCACCTGACACAAGTTTATGCGGAGCAGGTAAAACATCTGACTACCCCAGGCTCTTATTAGAAATGCACCAACTGAACTCGAACTCGAATTCGGGATTTGATAACCAAATTCTAAGCCATTTGTAATCAAGTCACACCTATTTGAGGTTATGTACAACCATGTGTTTTTGGAAAAGCACAAAAGAGTAAAAATATAATAATTTCTTTTTTCATAAATACATATGGTTGTGCAAATATCATTTTTGTTTGATATTTTGTTATTCTAAGCCATTTGTAATCAACTCACCAAACGCTGTTGCAACTTGCAACTGGACAGAGCGCTATTGTGCAGAATGAGAAGTCACTTGAAGCGGAGTCGTTAGCGCCGCGTGTAGAAATTATTTTTGATATAAAATAATATTAGAAAGTCAACAGAAAAGATATTTCTTTGATATTTTAATAAACGAGCCCGCATTTTAACTAAAATACAGGAGTCCTCAATTGAAAGCTACTCATATATATAACTCCATCATATAAGCTATCCTGATTTAATAACATATGGACATACAATATAGTATATGTAATATCTTATCCATTCGGATATTGTCCAAGATAACATGCACGCACGCGAAATAGTACATGTGCTATCTTGGAACGCGCATAATCTAATGAGGGATCTTGCAACTTATTAATTTACATGACAATAAGATGATACATATATTATGTCAGGTTGGGTTAAACAAAATTGAGAATTGGCCCACAAGGGGTATGATTTGGTGGCAAAGGATTTTAGATTTTGTTGTAAGTCCTGAATTCGAGTTTGGTGGTGCATTTCTTGTAAAAGTGCGAGACAACCGGGGATTTTACCTACTCCGTTTAAACCCGGATGGGGTGATTTGATAGCGGAGTTTCCACGTTTAAAAAAAATGAGATTAGCCATAATATATATATATATATATACACAAGAAGATTCCAATGAAGACATCATCAATTGAATAAATTGAGGACAAGTTAAAAGACGAGAAAACACAAATTTCAATATAATAAACAACAAACACTATAAAATATGTGTTTTTCTCTGTAGCGGTTTTCAGCCTATTTAGTTGAGGAACTAATGCTGAATGTTGAGTTCTGAAGTGAAATTTTTACACGCTACAATCAAGAAGAGGGCAAGGCCTCCTGTTGGTGACTTCATATGATGCTTCTAATTTGTTCGAAGGCTCCTAGCCAAGGCCAAGCAGCATTGCTTCCATTCTGTACCTGCATCAGTTTGGCAAGTGTTTCCCTTGTTCTTACCATAACCTATCCGAATATTGGCAATTATTGCCATCCTAAGTCCGTTAGGGCAAGTGCAAGCATCCCGTGTGCTGTCACACATTTTCTCCGCATGAAAATTTAGCTCGAAGTACTAATGCTTTTTGGATGGTTGGCAGGGGAGCATATTTCTGGAAACAGGCATCAAGGGGCTCCGTCCAATATCCTCGTTCAAATTGTACACAAATAATGACGTTGTGGGAGAGGCACATAAGCAACACTTGTGTGCCGGAGAGCCCTCTGCATCACTGCTATAAAATTGAAAAAGTTCTAGTATTAGTAGAAAATAGTCCATAACATTGTGTCAAAACCAGGCAATTTATTCTGAATTACAGAATTCCAGTGAAAGGGTGGCAAGACACAAAGATCTATGTTTATCTTCGACATCATCTGATCAAATAAAAAGATCTCGATCCCAAATAACCATGGTTGATGGTGTTCCGCCGTCACATTTATCAACCAATAAGCATCTTGTTCTCATCCAAGAAGGTGTAAGTGGGTACCTCCAAATTGTATGGCGCTGGTCCCTTGCGAATCCTGCCAGAGATATCATAATGAGAACCGTGACAAGGGCAAAACCATCCACCAAAATCACCGGCATTTGGCAGGGGAATGCAACCCAGATGTGTGCATACCCCAATAACTACAAGCCACTCTGGATTTTTAACCCTCTCTGAGTCTTCCTGAGGATCACGAAGAGATCCAAGACCAACACTGTTGGCAAGCTTGATATCTTCCTCAGTCCTACGTCTGATAAAAACTGGCTTTCCACGCCACTTAACAGTCACTGTGCTGCCTGGCTCAATGCCGGAGAGATCAACCTCAAGAGAGGCCATAGCAAGAACATCCTTGCTTGCTGACATGCTCAGCACAAACTTAAGTATGAGGAGACGGATCAGTGAAGCATACACAAATCTACCACCTGTCAGGACAAAGTAGGCAAATGCCCGCTTGCTGGGGTCACCTGGAGGATAACGTTCATGATTGTATTCATCATATACTATCTTAGAAGTAGGGTTCTTAACAGCTGCCACTGTTGCTGGAACACCAGGAACCATGCTGTCTTCATTTCTAGGTGTGACTGACTCAGAAGAAAAACCTGAAACATCACTCAACAAGTCTCATCTTCACTGAATGTTCCAAAGAATGATCTAAGAGAACACTTTACGAATGGAAAAATACTAGAGATAATAGATAACACAAAAGATAACTAGATTCACAATGCATCATCAGGCATTAGGTCAAGATGTTGTATATTCAAAAGTTACATTCTTAATACTGTGAAGGGGGAATGAACAACATCAAACGGCCACTAAAAATTTGTAACTTGTGTTATGTATCATATAAATAACTTGCACCATTACTGTAATCAAAAGGTACTTTTACATCTTGACTGGCAGATTCTATTTTCTCCCAAGGAAATTCACAAAACATAGAAGCAAATAGGGAAATTCCAGAACTAAGGTTGATTTAGCAAGGAAACTCATGCATCCAAACCAAACCAAACAAAAACTTTTTCCCACTAGGTAAGGTCGGCTACATGGATCCTTTGACAATTGCACTATCTGGAATCATTGACAAACCAAGCAATCTCAACATCCATTTAGGCAAACTACCACACAACATTCTTAACCTACCATTGACCTCAAGTAAGTGAAAAGGTCAAGTGGAAAAAATCCAATCAGAGAAATTGTCATCCTGGGCCAGCAGGCCCGGGCTTGGCTTGGCCAAGCCTTGCGCCCGAGGGCCGAGACTGAGAGGTGCTTAATGAAGCCTAGCTCGAATATGACCAAATCCGGGCTTTTTCGAGCCCAATAAGATTTGTGTTGTTTCAAGTTAAGGTATAGTTAATATATTAAATGGGTATACTTACAATAAGAGGGGTGTATTTAGTATAACCATTGTTGTTTTTAATAAAAATGGGGTATACATAATAAAAATGGTGGGTATACTTTGTAAACCTAATATTATTTTATAATATTTTAGTTTTTTAAATTTTGGGTCAGGCTTCTTTATGTAAGCAAAGCTCGGGCCCGAGACCAAGTCAGGCTTTGTTATGTAAAGCACAGCCTGGGCCCAAATGATGTTGGGCCAAGCTCAAGCCCTGCAGGCTGGGGCCAAGCCTTTTTTGCCACCCTAAGTCCAATAGAGCACCCTTAGTACCAAATCCCAAGTTATCCAGAGAAAGATATGCCAATACCAGATAACTGTTTCCAACGATTATCAGTTATGATTTTCAAAATTAATGTAAAACACAATACAATTGTTTGAACACTCGGTCACCATTTAATGATAAACCACCCGTAGGCAAAATGGTGAACAACGACGACTCCAATGAAAATTTACCCAAAAAACACGTAGTTCCAACATAAAGCATTTCAAACCAGTTCGAATTATGGTGCATCCTTTAAATGAATGCAGAAAGTAAACAAAAACATTGTTTTCGAGTAAAAGTGAAACCCTGACAACACGCAAATTGACTTGAGAAATGGCATGAGAGTAAAAAGTGAAACTCAGTTTACAAGCAAATTCACTTGAGATAGGACAAGGGAACTGCAGCACGGTAAGGGAAACTGATCTGAAAAATGATTCATCGATACAATTCCACTTACCAACAGGTCGATACGATAACATATATATGTATACCTATTCTATCATCATGAAATTGTTGGACTCCACAATCAACATCAGAGCAAGTCAGTTAAAACACCATACAGCATGGGTTTTCACTTTTTGTTGAATCTTTTTCTTAAAAAATGATTTTTATGACTACTTCTTTTACTGTAGTTCTCTCTGGTAATTAGTATTACTAATTACTGTATTACTTCATTTATTGGCTTTCAAACAACATTATCAAATATATACCCACTTCCCTATAACTTGGGGTTAGAAACCCATTAGCAACATTCCTAACAGTTCTCATAAATTGAAAAAAATTATTCTTTAGACTATAAAATATTTACTTTGCTAAAACTGTAAAACTTTTCCTTTAAAAATATGATTCTACTGTTCTACATTTTAGTACATCCAACCATAGTTCGAAAACTTCATCTAAGGTGCGCCTCGCGGCCATGGCGCGTCAGGGATATCGCCTCGGGTCGAATTTTCAACAGGCCCGCCTCAAAGGCTTGAGATGGTCCACCTCATGATGCCTTGAGTCAAGGGGGCCTGAGGCGGTTCGAGGAGGAGCCTCAACCGAAAGCCCTAAAATTATTATTTTTTAAAAAATTAAAATATTATATAAGGGAACTGAAAATTGGGGCAATGAATCCCGAATTGAGCTTTTTTATAGACTAAAAAGCCATCAAAAAAAAAATTTCTAATTTTGAAATTCTAACTGACAATATCGTTAACTGAATTGATAGAGAAGGTTGATCTCGATGCTTCACCGAAAATGACAAAATAATTATTATCTTTAAAAATAATTAACATTTACTATTATATTTATTTATTAGTTATAATTTGTTATTAATAAATTTATTTATGATAGAAATAATATATGATAATGATGTTTTGGAGGATGACACTTTAAATACATATTTCATGCTATTAGACACAAATGATAGCCTATTTGGAGATTAACAGTTACTGCATGAACATATTTTATTGTGTTTCATTTTGTTTAGTTTTGATGGATGATTTTATAAATTAATTTATGGATTTATTGTGGATGATTTATTTTGATGCTTTTAGTTTTTTCATGTTCGGATTGAGGCTGTCGCCTCAACCGCCTCGCACCGTACACCGAGTTTTTGAACCTTGCTTCCAACACATGTCTAAATACCACTCTCATAGTGAATTAAAAAAAAAAAATCAGTAAGAAACTCATTTGTATGTACATATGTTTATCAAATTTCTTAGAGAAATAAATAATAAAAATTTCAGCTTGAACGCTAATCCTAGTGACAAGCTAATCTCAAGCAAAGCTGCAAATATCATAATCGAAAATAAATAAAATTTCTTAAAATTATCAACAGAGCGAAAAAAAAATTAAACTTTAAACATCACCAAATAAAATGTTGTAGGAAAACAAAAGAAAAAAGAAAAAAGAAAAAAGAAAAAAAGAAGGCTGGAAAACCCTAACTGACCTCGGCAAGGAAGATGAAACTGAGGTCCGTGATATCTGGAGGTATGGAAGCCGTCGGATCTGAAATCATCGCCGGAGGAGGAGGACGAATCGGCGCCGTTGATTGGATTCGTAGACAACGAGATGGGCCTCCATGACGACGGTGAAGAAAGAGATAAGAGCCTTCTCGCCGCGACTCTCAACATCTACAAAATCTCTCTCCGATTATTTCTTCGAAATGACGATTTGCAGTGATCGGTCTCTCGCTTTGCTATATTTCGGTAATTTTGGAGAGAGAATTGAACAGGAGAAATTATTGATTTTCGCTTTGCTATATTTCAACTTAATTCAGCTGGTGTCTCTAATTTTGGCACGTAAGCATTTATTTGCACATGATCAAGGTATCGGCCCCTCTTTCGTTGGATTGAGCTTAATGCTTATCCCTAAAACTTATTTTTAACATTTTAAAACTTATTAAGGGGAATTTATAAAACTAATAAAAAAATATATATTCATTTGTTGACCGGCGTTTTCACACGCATATAACGTAAGCGCACGTATTGTTCAAGTAGTATAAAAAGTTTATCGATCTCACGATGACTTAATACATAAATTATTAATTTATAAAGCCAAATAATTACGAGTACCTAACAGATTGATTGTTTTGATTGAATGATGACTTTAAAATTAAAATAAGTAAATGAAAATGGTGCGAAAGTAGGCTGAGGAAAATTCAAATTTATAAAACTATCTAGGGTTGTGAATTCATCCAATATCTTTTTAAATGATGAATTGGTTATTTTACGTTTGTGTAATATATTGATTTATTAACATGGAACACGAAATTATGTAAAAACATCTTCCGATGGTCAAATACAAATACCCAGTATAACCCAATTAATCATTTCCTATGTTAACCAAGTTATCTGAATTTATTAAGATTAAGTTCCAATTATGGTTACCCCCGCCCGATAGGTATATTCCTATCTTGTAAGGAAATCTATTAAAGGGTTATCTATCCTCAAGGAAGATCGTGGGTTATTAAGTCTAGGGTCTTAAACTTAAAATCATTTTTCCAAGTTCATTTTAAGTTTATCAGTTCAATTTTATTAATGGCCAGTTAATAAGAAGCATTAAGACTAATGCTCAATAAATAAACCTTTATATTATCCAAACCGTAAAATAACCCCTTATTAACCGGTGATATTGGAATTCATCACAACCTCAGATAATGGGCTTAGCTACGACACATAACTAATAAAAGCTTAAAAGTAAAATAAAAGACATAAAATAAAATACCGAAGAGTAAAATGCTAGAAAGGAAATAAAGAAAATTACAATAAAAGAAAATGATAGGGTTAGAAGATCCCCTTTTATTACTACTATTATAGATATCTCCCTTAATATAATATATTAACTTGTGTGATATTACCAACCAGCCATATAGGCGGTAACCTGATTAAGTCAAATTAAGTCCGACCGACCATAAAGGCGGTATCATTATTTGTCCATAAACCAGCCATATAGGCGGTAATTACCAACCGACCAACCAGGCGGTATCCATGTTTAGTCAGGTTAAAACCATTTTATAATTAATTACCAACCCACCAATATAGCGGTATCATTGTTAAGTCAAGTTTTAAATAGTTTATATATTATAATTAAGTGAGATTAATCTAAATAACAGTAATAAAATTTTTACCTTTCACCTTAGCAGGGGGAAGTTACCTCTTCTTTGCTGAATAGTAAAAACTGAAAGAGTAAAGAAAGTAAATTACTATTACAGAAAGTAAATAAAATTAATTACAAAACTAAAATTAAACTAAAATAGATACAAACTCCTTATTTATTAAGTGAATTACAGAGAGGAAGGTACATCTGAAACTGAAATTTCGAGTTGAATTTATAGGCGTTGATAAGCACTGCGCGTCACGACGCGCACTTCTTTCACGTCGCGACGTACCGCATTTTCTGGCGCCAAATACGGTGTATTTTTCGGATCAGCTGACACGTGGCAAGGCGGCTGGGAGCTGAATTATTGTGCTGATGTGGCGATGACGTGGCAATGACGTGGCGACACGTGGCGATGTGGATTGTCGGCACCATAGGATTGTGACATGTGTCACGCGATGATTGGCTGATGATGACGTGGCTGACACGTGGCACATTGACTTGGCATGTGGCTGATGTGGACGCCTACTTTGACGACACGTGGATGACATGTGGACGACACGTTGATGACATGTGGACGACACGTGGCGATGTGGATTATCGGCACCATAGGATGATGACACGTGGCACGGTGCACGTTAGCAGATCTCCTATGATGTTGACACGTGGCAGGCGTACGTTAGCATCCGCGCATGTTAGCAAACTTCTCAGATTTTGACACGTGGCACGACGCATTTTAGCATGAAGCGGCGCAAGTTAGCACATGCCGACGCACGTTAGGCGTCGCGATGCGTAAAATGATATTTTTGCCCTTTGTTGTCCTTTTTCACTGTTTTGGCCCCAAATCACCTCCAGAATGTCCTGAAACTTTATTTATCTACAAAATAACACAAAACACATCAAAATATTCACAAAAATCAAGAATCTATACAAAATATGAGGTCAAATGAGTGGGAAATAATGATACATTTACCACTCATCACACCCCCAAACCTAACATTTTGCTAGTCCTCGAGCAAAACACAAAATAAAATAACATAAAAATTAAGCTAAGCCACTTTCGTAGGGATCACGGTTGCATTTAGCGTATGTAATAAGCTTTTAAACCCCTAGGTGTCCCTAGTGGACGAGTTGTAGTCTCGTGAGGGCTTACAGCAACGATACCCACAAACGTTTGATAAAAGTAAAAAGAAAGTAAAACTAATGCACTCAAAAGCAAAAAGACAAGAGAAAAAAGAATAAAGAAGTTAGTGATTAAGCATGTGAAACTTCTACTCCAAGTTACTAGTTGTTTTCTTTCTTTCTAAATTACCGAATAAGTAAATTCTCCGATTATATTTACCATTCTCCATATACACAGTTAACAAAATATTAATCAACTCATTTTTGCCCACAACAGTTACAAGTGCAGTTGAGAAGAAATTAATATTTTTGTCCTAAAGTTTTATCAGAATTCACACATTTTTGTAGCAATGGAAAAATTGTTCTGATATTTTCTTTCTTTTTGATTTTTTTTATTTATATACAATATCTTCTGTCTTTGTAGCGAGCTTTGGGTTAGTGACTCCCAAACCAGTTGGCTTTAGGGCACTAGGTGTTAAGACACCCCTACGGACTTAATTACTCAGACTTCCGATATATTTATTGTTGCATCATCATTGATCCATGTAGCGAGCTTTGGGCCAGTGACTCTCAAACTAGTTGGCTTTAGGGCACTATGTGTAAAACACCCAGACGAACTTAATAACCCGGATCTCAGACATTTTGTTTTTTTTTTTATCCCATCGCTTTTCATAGATGCTTCCTCCAATTAAACTAGAGCACTGAATATTACAAACTTTGCAATTACAGCTCAAGTCTGTATGTTGCTAATACATGTCAACTGAGCATATGAAGATCCATTTTAATTAGTTTTATGGAGAACTCACAAATTAAATAATTTAAAAGGAAATAAACAATAATTAACTTATTCCGAAATAGGTTTGAGATACGTATCAGGAGTGGAAACTCCTTACACATCTATCTTTCACCAATTTCACCCGATTAATCAAATTAAAAACATAAAAACACAAAATATATATATATTTTTGTAAAATTTTTCAATTTTTTTTGTATTTTTCGAAAAATTTTGGACTAAAAACAACATACAAACAAGATACTAATCAACTATTCCCCACCCCAAACCTAAATGAGACATTGTCCCCAATGTCTTAAAAACTAGAAGCTGAGTTCAGAAGATAGTACCTGGTTTGCTGAAATTCTACATCTAAAAAGGAAATTAAAGGTTGAGATCTAGATTTATCTGACGCTTCTTACCACGATCATCATCGGACCATTTTATCTTTGAAAGGATATGGTCAATCTGTGGTTCGAAGGCTAAGATTTGGTCTATTAATTCCTGAGCAGTTCTGGCAGTGAATATGAGTTCTTTTAGAGGTTTTGACACGAACCCATTTCTCCGGGCATCATCAAGAAATACACAAAGAAAATCATAAAATCCATATGCGTTGAACAATCCAATTGGTTTTTGGTGTATATTCAAGTTCGTCAAAGATAGCACTGTAAAAATCTCCTCCAACGTACCCAAACCACCTGGCAAATCAATAAAAGCATCAGCATGGTGAATCATTTCCACCAGTCGTTTAGACATACCTGGCACAATCAGTTCTTCTCCATTTGATGATCCTATAAGATCCGCCTCTGCCAAGGGTTTTGGGATGATTCCCAAAACTGGACTGCCTCCATCATGTACGGCCTTTGAAACGATCCCTATTAGTCCAAGATTGACACCGCTATATACCAAGTGCATATTCCTTTCAGCTAAGACTCGACCCAATTCTTGTGCTGCCTCTATGTATTGTGGCTTAGTACCAACACTAGTACCGTAAAACACACAGATGTTTTCAACTCTTCTTTTTGAAGTAACTTCCATTTTTATGTATTTCTTTCTCAGCTTTGGATGCCTTCAAAAGTACAATAATGAGTTGAATTTATAACACCTGAAAAGGGGTGAGTAATAATAGCACTAGTATCTTCCAAAGAACGATTAGTAGCAAAACAATAAATCGTGAAAGGTCAAAAAGGTCTGGATCTTGTCGGAGAAAATAAAAGAAAACAACAAAACAAATCACAATTATTAGGAAAAGACAAATAGATATAAAATTTACAATAATTTACGGCTTGATTGACGTCTATGCGTCAGGGACAAGCTTCCCATCCAATTTTCTTAAAAATTGGCAAACAAGGTCTTTTTGAGTCAGATTCCCAAGACGTAATTGTTGTCTTTCTCTTTGGAATTATGTATATAACACGCGAATTTCGTGATACACATATCCACTGGGATGCGTCTCAAGAGTTTTAAATATGTCATCCAAAGACTTCTTACTCAAGCCATCCCTAATGAAATTAATCTTATCTTCACGGTTATCAGACACCATTCCTAAAGAACGACAACAAGTATCACAAAACATACGAGCACATTTATAGCATACACCCATTCTTTTAGCTCTTCTCCTTTTAGCATAGGTGCTTCTTCCTAAACCAGGCAGATGTGAAATAAAAGAGTCAGAAGACTCACCTGCCAATCGGACCCGTGCTTCAATAATCCAAAGAATGTCATTAGGAATACCTTTGATCATTAGTAGTCTCATCCGTTCCAAGTGAGCTTTGTATAGACTTTCATCAGAGATTTTTGAGGGAGAGAAGGAAATTGGTTGTGAAGATTTACGAGAACGTCTTCCACCGTGAAATGACTTTACTTGCAAAAATTAAGCACACAAAAATAAAACACACCAGATCACAATATATACACAAATTGCATGGGTTGCCTCCTTACGAGCGCTAAGTTTAATGTCGTCAGCTAGATGTGACTTCTCGAACGTTAGGCTGGATCTGAAAGTGTGACACTTTCTTTTTGTCACTCAAATGATTCTCCCCAGTAGTGCTTGACACACTTTTTTTTAACCTTGAATGTTTTGTTGGAGTCAGGATCATGTATCTCAACGGATCTATCTGGTAAAACCTTGGTGATTGGGAATGGACCTGACCACCGTGATATTGGCTTCCATGAGAAGAGATTCACCCTTGATTTATTTAACAGTACCTTTTACCATAGTTCCAGTTGTATGCGCATTAACTTCTCATCATGTCTCTTCTTGGCCTTTTCTTTGTATAATTTGGCATTCTCAAAAGGTTGTATGTGAAATTCCTTCAATTTGTTGAGCTGGTGGAATTGTTTCTCTTCTGTTGCTTGTAGTGCAAGAATCTGTGTCTTTAATGCACAAGACGCTTTATCTTCAGGCTCCACAGGCAGTTGACATTCTTTAAGTTTGTCAGTATAACTTTTCCTTTCATCAGAATTCTGGATGGTACTATGTATTACATCAAGTCTGAAACATTCCTCTTTCTTTTCATCATCCGGGAAATTCATGGCCTTGAAAACATTGAATGTTACTTCTTGGTCCTGTACCCTCATGGTTAGTTCTCCTTTTTGTACATCAATAATTGTTCGACCTATAGCCAAGAATGGTCTCTCGAGTATGATCGGCACGTCTTCGTCTTCCTCCATATCAAGGACAATAAAATCTGCTGAGAAAATGAATTTGTCAACTTTGACCAGCACATCTTCAATTACACCTCTCGGAAATACGAGCGTTCTATCAACAAGTTGTAGAGAGACTGATGTGGGCATTGTTTCTCCAATCTGCAATTTCCTGAAAATAGAAAAAGGCATCAAATTAACACTCGCACCTAGATCACACAAAGCCCTACCGAAGTTATGTTCTCATATGATGCAAGGAATGGTGAAACTGCTAGGATCTTTCAACTTCGGGGGAAGTCTCCTCTGAATGATGGCGCTGCATTCTTCTCTTAATGCTACTGTCTCGTAATCTCCCAATCTCCATTTTCGTAAAAGAATGTCTTTAATGAATTTAACATAGCTGGGCATTTGTTCCAACGCTTCTGCAAATGGAATGTTGATGTTCAGCTTTTTGAAAACCTCCAAGAAACGAGCAAACTGTTTGTCCAATTTATTTTTCTAAAGTCGCTGTGGAAAAGGTAGAGGTAGAGTGATTCTTTCTGGTTCTTTTTCCTTTGCTTCTTTTTCCTCCATCTGTTGCTCTGCTTCTTTTGGAAGATCTTCAATTGTTGCCTTGATTCCAACATCTTTGTTGATTTCAGTACCGTTTTTTAAAATGATGGCATGGCACTGCTCCTTCCATATGTTCCTTGGATTTGGTTCTGTGTTGCTAGGAAGGGTACCTGGCGGTCTGTAACTCCGAGCATTGACCAGTTGTCTAATTTGATTCTCCAGTGCTTTAATAGAGGCAGATTGGCTCTGAAACATAACATCATATTTTTTTAACTGAGTCAGCACTTCCGCTATTCTTGGTTCATTTCCCTGCTTCTGGCTTTTGTTCTGATGTTGGAATCCAAGCGGTGGATAGTTCTTTTGCCTTGGATTGTTGTGTTGGACAATTATGACCCATAGCGTCACTATTTGTACAGATCATGGTGTTGTTGTACAAATTAACTATGTGACAAAAGAGATTGCATTCTTATCATTTGTGATTAGATCACCTAGATGTATAAATGATGAGAGGTCCCTATGATTTGTTCCTGGACGGAGAATGATATGAGACAGTATCAGTCCACGAATGATAAATCATTAAACATCCCTAGTCAGAGTATTATCGAGATTGGACATCGATAAATACGTAAAAGACTAGTATTACACTTGTGCGCGTTTGTGAGGGCACAACGGCATAGTTCTCATATATTTGGGTATAGGATACTCATGCGAGTGTAATAAGAGGTTGTGTTTTACCGATGGTACGGGAAACAGCTTCGATCTGGATAGACCCCCCGTGGAATCCCATTGGTAGTATGACTATGTGTCTATGGGAGTCTGCAATCAGGGTAGGTGTATTTGGTCTTAACCTGAGACTTGCACCGCTAATACATACGACAATCAATATACTTTAGTTGAGGTCGTCCAGGGCTTTAACCGGTTATGTGTACGCCGATGCTGGGTATATTGAGAATCGTAGTGTGTTGAGAGTGATGTCAAGACGGAAGTGTCACTCCAGTCATATGGAGATGATGGTCACGTAGGATACGGAACTCATTCTCTTAAATGCTCGAGCTATCGGGATATTATGACTAGGTCATGTATATCCGATTATAGAGACTAGTTGCCAGACATCCGATATGTGCTTCGTACGGGGCAGACACAATTCCAGCCTCAGGCCTAGCACGTGAACATCCGATACTAGATAGAAATACGCAATACTTCGGTATACTACGCTTGATATAGATCACATATTCCTATAAGGATATTTCTGGAGAATAGGGTAGGCATGGCGCTTTGCTAGAAGCCAACCTTGTCTTGTAAATCGGTATAAACGTAGTACGAGGTACTTACATGTTCGGATAGTCCGACGACCGTATTTACTGCCAACATATCCGGGGATCTCATGGGTCGCTTCCCAAAGATTCACCGATGATGTATGACTCGCACTTAATTAATCTGGGATTAATTAGAAGAGAGAGAAAATTAATCTGAGATTAATTACAGAGATATTTTATCTGGGATAAAATATTAATTAGAAGAGAAAGAACGATTAATTTGGAATTAATCGATAAAATAATATATTCAATATATTATGCGAAATTGGATTTCGACGCAGAATTAAAATTAGATTTTAATTCGGGCGAACGAATTAATTTAGAATTAATTCATTAGCGACGTGAATAGTGATTTCGCTAGGCGTAATCGTTTAATTACAACGCAACGGAAAATTCGTTAATTTGGAATTAGCGAACCCGAGCCCGGGATTATTTGCGAGCGCATTCGCATTTTGAATTCGAGTGCGGCACACAAGTCAAATCAAGCGTCAAATCGCTAGTCTCATCAAGCGTCAAATCATTAGTCACTTTGAGTGATGTGACAAGTTGTCACTTGATTTGATTGATTGATGTAGTGGTTGAAAAGCACTTTTTGCTTTTTCCTTTTGACTTTTGCTTTTATTGAAAAATGAAAAGTGGTAAATGGTTTTGATTTATTTTTGGAAAATATAAAAACCTAAATACATTTTTTTCTTTTTCAATTAACACACACTCTCTCTTATTTACGTTTTCTTGGAGAAACCATTTTCCCTCTTTTTCTCTCTTCTCCCTCTCACGGCTCACTGCCGATTTCTTCTCTAATTTTTCTGGTTAGACCGAATTTGTGAGAAGCAAAGAAGATGAAGAAGTGCTAGCACACACCTTGGGTTATACATAGGTGATAGGGAAACTAACACATGAGCTTGGAATCAATTTTGGAGCTTGAAGCTTGGAGCTTCCATGGTGTTCATCAATGGCCGGTCATGGAGGAGACAAAAACCACCAAAATCGAGCAGTCCACTATCACAGAAGCTCACTGCCGGGCTTCACAAGGAGGGAGAAAATGCATCTTGTTCTTCGTAGCATCAAACCGTTCAATGTGAGTATGTATTCCACCTTACTCCTTTGTGTATTCATGCGAATTTTGTGCTTGATTTCATGATCTTGGGACCTAATTAGAAACCAACATGTTGCTCCATGAGAAATTGGGATGATTCCTCCACCCTGGGTTGTAGGTGTTGGAATATGGATTGTTCCTATGTCTGTTGAAATTGTTGACATAATTCACCGTCTCTTCAACTTGGTTTGGTTCTGGTGCTCCTCCATATGGTGAACTTGTGGATCCAGTATTACCTTGTATACCGAGAGTCTCCATGAATTTGCATATCTAATCTAGCTTGGCATTAACTGTTGTGTTGGCTCCAACTTCATAAATTTCAGCAATTCTTTGAATCATGCTCCTTTCTGTTGGCCACAAGAAATTATTGTTAGCCATTTCTTCGATTAAGTTACATGCTTGATCTTCTCCTTTTGCCATCAAAGCTCCTCCAGCAGCAGCATCAATTGTGGTTCTCATTAGTCTAGAAAGTCCATTATAGAAAGTTTGGACTTGAAGCCATTTTGGAATTTCATGGTGAGGACATTTCCAAAGCAAATCTGTGTACCTTTCCCAAGCTTCGTAGAGAGTATCCGAGTCTTGTTGCACAAAGGATGTGATGTCATTCCTCAGTTTTGTTGTTCTGGCTAGTGGAAAATACTTTGCAAGGAATTTGCTGGCTAGAGTGTTCCAAGTTGTGATGGAACCTGCTGGTAGTGAATGTAACCAGGCTTTAGCTCTGTCTTTCAAGGAATATGGGAAAATTCGCAGTCTCATTTCTTCTTCAGGTCCTCGGTTGTAATTGAAAGTGCCGCAAACTTCCAGGAAGTTGCTGATGTGAGCATTAGGATCCTCAGTTGCATTCCCCCAAACTGAACTGACTGTTGAATCATCTGAATGCATGTTTTGATGTCACACACATTTTCTGGTAAAGGAGGAAGTACAATACAGGAAATAAAGCAGTCGACCATCGGAATGGTTCTGTCTTGAATGATAATTAGTGGTGCAACTTCTAAAGGTTCAGGTTCCATGTTGACTAAAGCTTCTTGGATTTCTCGCCTATGCCTTCTCAATTGTCTGATGGTTCTTTCAATTTCTGGGTCAAGCGGTCGGAGTTCAAAGCTTCTGGTTCGTCTCATGTAGTTTCTGAGAACCTGAAACACAAAAAAACAGAAATAATAAGTAAAAGAAATTAGATACAAGTAACGTATCTAACCCCAAAACTAATAGTGAAAGATAAATAAGTCCCGGGCAACGGCGCTAAAAACTTGACCGACGTTTTCACACGCGTATTACGCAAGTGCACGTATCGTTCAAGTCGTATAAAAAGTATCGACCTCACAAGGACTTAATACTTAAACTATTAATTTATAAAGCCAAATAATTATGAGTACCTAACATATTGATTGTTTTAATTGGATGGTGACTTTAAAATAAAACAAGTAAATGAAAATGGTGCGAAAGTAGGTTGAGGAAAATTCAAATTTATAAAACTATCTAGGGTTGTGAATTCATCCAATATCTTTTTAAATGATGAAGTGGTTATTTTACGTTTGTGTAATATATTGGTTTATTAACCTGGAACACGAAATTATGTAAAAACCTTTTCAAATGGTCAAATACAAATATCCAGTATAACCCAATTAATCATATTCTTATGTTAACCAAGTTATCTGAATTTATTAAGATTAAGTTCCAATTATGGTTACCCCCGCCCGACAGGTATATTCCTATCCTGTAAGGAAATCTATTAAAGGGTTATCTATCCTCAAGGAAGATCGTGGGTTATTAAGTCTAGGGTCTTAAACCTAAAATTCTTTTTCCAAGTTCATTTTAAGTTTACCAGTTCAATTTAATTAATGGCCAGTTAACAAGAAGCATTAAGACTAAGGCTCAATAAATAAACCTTTATATTACCCAAACCGTAAAATAATACCTTATTAACCGGTGCTATTAGAATTCATCACAACCTCAAATAATGGGCTTAGCTACGACACATAACTAATAAAAGCTTAAAAGTATAATAAAAGACATAAAATAAAATGCCGAAAAGTAAAACGCTAGAAAGTAAATAAAGAAAATTACAATAAAAGAAAATGCTAGGGTTAGATGATCAACTTTTATTACTATTATTATAAATATCTCCCTTAATGTAATATATTAACTTGTGTGATATTACCAACCAGCCATATAGGCGGTAACCTGATTAAGTCAAATTAAGTCCGACCAACCATAAAGGCGGTGTCATTATTTGTCCATAAACCAGCCATATAGGCGGTAATTACCAACCGACCAACCAAGCGGTATCCATGTTTAGTCAGGTTAAAACCATTTTATAATTAATTACCAACCGACCAATATAGCGGTATCATTGTTAAGTCAAGTTTTAAATAGTTTATATATTATAATTAAGGGATATTAATCTAAATAGCAGTAATAAAAGTTTTACCTTTCACCCTAGCAGAGGGAAGTTACCTCTTCGTTGCTGAATAGTAAAATCTGAAAGAGTAAAGAAAGTAAATTGCTATTACAGAAAGTAAATAAAATTAATTACAAAACTAAAATTAAACTAAAATAGATACAAACTCCTTATTTATTCAGAGAATTACACAGAGGAAGGTACATCTGAAACTGAAATTTCGAGCTGAATTTATAGGCGTTGATAGGCCCTGCGCGTCGCGACGTGTACTCCTTTCGCGTCGCGCGTCATATTTTCTGGCACCAAATACGGCGTGTTTTTCGGCCCCTAATACGGCGTGTTTTCCGGATCGACTGACACGTGGCATGGCGTCTGGGAGCTGAATGATTGTGCTGACATGGCGATGATGTGGCGATGTGGATTGTCGGCACCATAGGATTGTGACACGTGTCACGCTATGATTGGCTGATTATGACATGGCTGACATGTGGCACATTGACTTGGCATGTGGCTGATGTGGACGCCTATGTTGACGACACGTGGATGACATGTGGACGACACGTGGCGATATGGATTGTCGGCACCATAGGATGATGACACGTGGCACTGTGCACGTTAGCAGATCTCTTCTGATGTTGACACGTTGCAGGCGTATGTTAGCATCCAATGCATGTTAGAAGACTTATCAGATTTTGACACGTGGTACGGCGCATTTTAGCATGAAGTGGTGCAAGTTAGCACAAGCCGGCTCACGTTGGCGTCGCGACGCGCAAAATGATATTTTTACCCTTTGTTGTCCTTTTTCATTGTTTTGGCCCCAAATCACCTCCGGAATGTCCTAAAATTTTATTTATCTACAAAATAACAAAAAACACATCAAAATATTCAAAAAACTCAAGAATCTATACAAAATATTAGGTCAAATGAGTGGGAAATAGTGATACATTTACCACTCATCATTTGTCAAAATAAGTCACAATGTTTATCATTTGCATTTTCATCCACAGTTTCCAAAGTTTATTTCAGAGAATTTGGATTCTTCGAAATATATACCGAAGTTGGTGTAAAATTCAGAGATCCGAAATCAAAACTTCGGTTCTCTGAAGTTTTAATTTTTTTTTTATTTTTTATTCAATAATTCAAATTTCAAAAGTTTTGATTCGAATCTCCGAAATTTGGAAAAATGTCTATAAAATCAGACATTCCCCATTTGTTCTCAATATAAAAATATTTGGTCCATGTCTCGAAATTATTGACTAGCATTAAGAAAACCTTATTAGGTATTTGGTTGTCTAATATTGACATTTTCTTGGCTTTGATGACCTTCAGAGGTCACGTGTTTGACACAATTTGCTTTTCAATCATTAGAAACTATTGCGAATGTTTGAAGGCAAAATGAGAAAGCTAAAGAAAATGAGATATGTTGTAACATCCCCCTCAACGGAAATGCTACCCGCAAGGAATATGTCGTACTATCTCTCTAAGCATGTCACTGTGATCATCAATACTAGTACATCTCAAGTACAACTCATGCATAGGGACCATTGCCCAACTTATCAACATAAAATATATTTTAATAATCATAACCATATATATAATGACATTTTATTTTACAACTATGCCAATGGACATCCTAAACATATACAACGACTAATACCAATATATACATGCAACTTTTCTTTGACTCTGACTGAGCTAAACTTCTGACTCGACCTGGTGGTCCCAAAAACCCTAGTGACTGCCATCAGTACCCATCCTCTCGAGCTCGTCCTCTGGGTATACCTGCAAAACAAAAACACTAAGAGTGGATGAGTTAGATCGTTTGAACGATCTAGTGAGTGGACAATTTTAAAAACTGAAACTGAAATTCTTTGTAAAACATTCATTTTACTGAAATCAAAATCGTCTCAAGGAAAATGGATCTTTTCTAAAAATAATTATTTTCTGAAAATCAAATCTCTTTCTGTGAAACTTTCTAGAAATCTTTCTTGATGTACAATTCTAAATTTCTTATAACTGTTTCTCATAAAAGCTCTTTTATAAAACCATCATTTTGAAAACCATGTCTCTGAGTATTTGTAGAAAACCTTACGCATGGGGGTGTTACGTATCGTCGTCCCCCCATATGCCTAAATTAGTGGTCTTGGGGCGTTATGTATCACCATCCCCAAGCCACTGAACTGGAGCTATGTGTGCAAACTCATGCCATTGAGGCATTACGTATCGCTGTCCCCCAATGCATGCTACTATCATGTCCCTAAATCTAGGGTCTATGGGTGTAGGACACAGAAATCGATGACGCTGTTCCAGGCTCGCGGCCTGGTCGGGAGTACGGAGTAGCCCGCGGGGGACTAAACCGAAGAAATAAAATGGAGTCGCCACCCAGTGTGAACTGGGAAAATGATTTAAGGCCGCACTCACCCCTCGCAAGGGAAGACCTCAAACCGTTGGGTTCGGAATGGTCCCTTACTTATGCCACTTGTAATGAACGGATTTATGTAATAATATAACCGAGTCTACGCAACATACATACACAAGAATAACCTACATCTAAGTTCGCATACATAAAAGTAAAACCTATATCTAAATTCACATACAACCTATATCTAAGTTTGCATGCATAAAAGTAAGTCGAAGTAACGGCAAGCACACAATCTCATGAACGCATTAAATTGATAAACATGACAATATGAATAAATAATAATCTAAACATAAACGTAGAAGTGATATAATTAAGTTCCTAATGAGAAGGAAATAATTAAATCATGCTTGGAAATAATCAACTAAATCATGCATAAAAATAACATACTAAACAACCTAGTCATGCATAAAAGTAACATATTATTTCTAATAAACAACGAATAAACACAAGATTGGATGAAACGAAATATGTGCATTTCTCAAGTGGTACGTGGAATTGTATCCTGAGTTCAGACCGCACTACCGTCCATTCGGATTCGGCTACAAAATTTATATCCGGGTTTCCATCCGATATACCACGAGTGATAACACAAAATCATTCATCCCATGGCCACAACATACATGATACAACAATACGCATGCGAATAAATAATAACAAATAATAGAAAAAGAGCGGGAATAAATAAAAGGGGGTTGTGCGCAAAGGAAGGTTCGATTGCTTCCCCTACACTTGCTTGAGGGGAGAGAAGTCGACTATGACGGATTATATCCTCAAAATGAAGATCTTGGAGATTATTGGAGGATTTCTCACTGAAAAAAGTGGAGATCTGTGGGTGTGGGAGAAAGCTTTTTACACTAGGGATTTGAGTGCCTATTGCATGATTAATTGATTAAATTAGTATTTTGGTGCCCTCAGGTCTAACCTCTTAAGTCGCCTCTTGGAAGTGCGTTACGCGGTTGTCGGAAGGGTTGATGCTCCGTAACTTTTCCGATTTAATGGTTCGTTGTTTTCCTTCGTTGCCTCGTTGTTTTGGGCTGTTGTTTCCTCTGTTTTGCTGCTGTTTTTGGTTACTATTTTTGCGGTAATTAGGGACTATTTTAGCTTGCCTTTTGCGGTGGTTTAGGTGTGTTGGGGCTGCGGTTTTTTTTTTTGGGGTTTACTGGGCAGTTTTCTGGATAGTTTTTGCAGTTTTTTAGTGCAGTTTTTGGGGCTATTTGGCGGGTTTATGGTGTGCAGTTTGCGGGTTTTGGAGGGGTTTCAAGGGTGCAGTTTTTTCAGTAATTAGAGGGGATTTTTAGAGCTGTTTCTACGGTATTTGGAAGGGATTTTTAAGGCTATTTTTTTTTATGTATGGAGGTTGTTTGCAGGACTGGGATGGTGCGGTTTAAGGTACAGGTCAGGGGCTTTTTTGGTGGTTTTTGAGGGGCTGCTGGTTGGGGGTTCTTTCGGTGGTTAAGAGGCTGCTGGTTGAGGGCTTGGGTGTGTGTTAAGGGGCTGGTTGGGGGCTGTTTCGGTGGTTAAGGGGTTGGTTCCTTCTTGTGTTTTGCGGCAATGGATGGCTTCTTTCTACTGTGTTGGGCGTGAATGCTAGGGGTTCTAAGGTTGGGTTTATGCTTCTTTTTATAGGAGAGGGTTGAGGTTTACCTTATACGGGTAGGAAAATGAAGATTGTGTAATTATGGGGGGATATTTAATTTGTGTGTCATAAGGAAATGATCTCTTCAATTTAGAAAGGTAATTTGATTTGATTTGATTTGATTTAATTTAGGCATGTGATTTAATTTAATTAGGAATGTGATTGATGATATTTGATTTGAATCTTTTAATTTAGGAAGGTGATTTGTTTAGATTTTAACATGCGTTTAATGTGTTTGAATATTTTTGGATGTGATTTAATGGGCTTGGAGGCTTTATGGGCGTGTGGTTGGAAGGCTTGGGCGTGTGGTTGGTTGTTTTGGGCTTGGTGTGTGGCTTGCGGGGGTTTGGGCCGAGGATAAATTTTTAAACAGAGGTTCAACAAGCAAACCCGAAGCTAAGCAAACGAATTAAATCCAACAAGGTATTGATTTCTGACTTTTCCCTTCCGACGTCTATTTCCCGCGACTTCCGCAACTTAAAGAGTAGTGCCTCCATACGAGGCTCATCATCGAGGCTTATATGCAAAAATACAGTGCTACAGTCGCCCCCACTTTGATGGGACTTATGCAGTGTGTGACAATGACAATCCTATCAAAGTTATGCAATGCATTTTCACTTACCTGGCTCGCCAGCTGCCACTTGGCTTACCCGTTGCTTCGAACTGAGTTGATCTGGTGTGAGGTACTTCGACCCCAAGGTTCATCCCTGCAAGATGCTGCGATCTCTAGGAATCACTATCGAACTGCTCATATGGTGGCGAGGTGCTTCGACCCCTGGGCTTTGTTCTCGAACCACCGAGTGTGGGCTTTGTTCCCGAATTATGCTGAATGTGATGGCGAGGCGCTTTCGACCTCTGGGCTTTGTTCCCGAACCATCTTTGGTCCATTCCTGAACCGTTACTGTGATGTGGTCCATTCCCGAATCGTTACTATGAGGTTGTCCATTCCCGAACTGTTACTGTGAGGTGGTCCATTCCCGAACCGTTAATGTGAGGTGGTCCATTCCCGAACCGTTACTGTGAGGTGGTCCATTCCTGAACCGTTACTGTGAGGTGGTCCATTCCCGAACCGTTACCGTGAGGTGATCCATTCCCGAATCGTTACTGTAAGGTGGTCCATTCCTGAATCGTTACTGTATGATGTATGGGCCTCGACCCTGAGACGCATCCCAAAACTGATACTGATGTGGGCCTCGACCCTGGGACGCATCCCAAATCTGATACTGATGTGGGCCTCGACCCATGCTCCATCCTCAAAATGCCATTCCCGGCATACTGAACCTCATCCTCGAGGCGTTGCTGATGTGATGGTTCATTCTCGAACCATGCTATATGAGAAAGGGTAGACTGGTCGCCCCCAGTCTCGGTTTATTTTTCTGTTCTTTGCTACTTTTATTAGGTCAATGTAGATCTCCTGATGTGATGTTACATACCACCACATTATACTGCCTCTCACGAGATAATCCCGATAGCTAAACATATTTTCGTCCTCAAATGATGCTTCGTGTCGAAACCAGAGAACCTTCAAAGTACTTGATACAACTCAAATCCGACCGTCTGAATAAATGATTTGAACTAGACTCTCAGTGTGTGTGTGTGTGTCTGCCAAGGTTCTTTCGTAACTTAATCCTTAAGTAAGCCAACTCAATGATTTTGTCTCGGAGAATTGGATCAATGGGTCTAACCAACCTAGATGTCTTGGTCATGCTCCGCAATTACTTCCACGTACTCAATGTGATATGGCTTTTTTCTTCTTTTCTTTTGTCTCTTTATCTTTTTCTTTTCATTTTGAACTTCTTCTTTTCTTTCTTTTTTCTTTTTCTTTTTCTTTTTTAGACACACGTACCCTTTAAGGTAGCACTTCTCCTCATGGTGGTCCTAATACTCGCCCAAGGGTAGCTTCACGCTTATCAATTATAGGTGGTCTATATTTTTTTTTCTTTTCTTTTCAAAGACTTTTTCTTCGTTTCCAACCATATCACATATCGTAACATAAGTAAACTAGGATGGAAATCTGGGCAAACGGTCATTCACTGATACACCATCTATTCGACTAGTCATTTCGCCGACTACTCTGGCTTCTACTGCTAAGATCTCGTAATCAGGTGCTCGCGAGTCTAGCCGAGATCAACCACTCAGAATACAGGATGAGAGCACATCTCGCACTTATCATTTCTAAGGTTTTCACCATACAGCAAACAATGTCATCACCGGACATATGCCTAACCATCAAGGATTTTTCTCTCTCTTTTTTTTTACTGGAATTCTTCCTCTCAACTGCTGATAATATGGGCTTCACCCCCTGGGATTCATCCCCGAAACTAACACTGATGTGGGTCTCAACCCTGGGATTCATTCCCGAAACTGATACTGATGTGGGCCTCAACCCTGAGATTCCTTCCCGAAACTAATACTGATGTGGGCCTCAACCCTGGGATTCATTCCCGACTGATACTGATTCATTCCTAAAACTGATGTGGGCCTCAACCCCGCGATTCGTTCCTAAAACTGATGACACTGTACTGTTGCTGCTTCTGGTTGGCTTGCCTTTTCCGTTTTCTCTTTTTCTTCTTTGAAACATGTGATTACAAAATAGAACAAACACAAGAAAGAATGCAAATAAGTTACGTGTATGCATGCATGCATGAATGAATTTCCTATTCCGTTGGGTTAGGTCTTTCGCCAGTCCTCTTGATGATCGCTCGGTCTTCTCTTCCTCAGGCAAAATATTACTTCAATCTGTCCACGTTGATCGGCTCGGTGAACTCGTTCCCTTCCAAATCTGACAGTCTCATGGCCTCATTTCCCTTTACTTTCTCGACTATGTAGGGTCTTTCCCAGTTGTGTCTGAACTTTCCTCCCGGGTCTGTCATCGACGGCTTCGACTGCTTAAGCACCAGATCACCCTTTCTTATCTTGGTATGACGCACCTTCTTATTGTACACTCAAGCCAACCTCTTATGGTATAACTGCATATGACATAAAGACTTCATTCTCTTCTCATCAAGCACTGCTAACTGTTCAAATCTCTGCCAGGTCCATTCTTGCTCAGGTAACTTTGCTTTTGCTAATACCCGTATAGACTGTATCTCAACTTCCACTGGCAGTACTGCTTCCATTCCGTAGACCAAAGAGTAAGGTATGGCTCCCGTCGCTGTTCTCACAGAAGTTCTGTACCCCCACAGGGCATACGGCAGCTTATCAGCCCAATCTTTGTAGTTCTCTATCATCTTGGCTAGTATCCTCTTTATCATTTTGTTGGCTGCCTCGACTGCTCCATTTGCCTGCGGTCTATACGGTGATGACTTGTGATGTCCTATCACATACCTATGTAGCATTGCTTTCGTTTCCCCTTGAAACTAGACTCCGTTGTCCGTTACTACATGATGCGGCATTCTATATCGGCATATGAGATTCTGGGCTATAAACTTCGCCATCTGCTTTGATGTAACATTGTGAAACGACTCTGCTTCCACCCATTTCGAAAAATAGTCCACTGTCACTACTATGAAGCGATGCCCATTCGATGCGTGCGGTCGAATTTCTCCGATCATGTTAATTCCCCTTGCTGAGAAAGGCCACGGCTCTGACAGCCCGTGCTGTGTGCGGTAAATGGTTTAAGTTACCGTGCGCTTGACAATCGTGACAATGCTTTACCAGTTTCGCGCAGTCAGCTTCCATGGTCGACCAGTAAAAGCCTTGTCTTACTATCTTGCGAGACAAATTCAACCCATTCATGTACGGTCCACATACTCTGGCATGTATTTCTTCCATTGCTTTCTAAGCCTCTTATTTTCTTAAACATTTCAGCTGAATGCCATTTACTTGTCTCTTGTATAGTTCTCCCTTCAAACTCACATATTGGGAAGCCAACTTCTGAATGGCTATCTTGTCTTTTCTGCTTGCTTCTTCCGGAAGTTCTCTGCGTTCTAAGTATTGCTGAATATCATAATACCAGGGTTTCCCATCGTCAACCTCTATTTCCAAGATTCTTTCTATCTCGTAAACAGGTCTGCTTGCCGTTGTCAACACTAGAGGTCTCATCACAAACTTTTCTGGATTTTCCCAAGTCGTGGCTAGGGTAGCCAATGCGTCTGCCATTTGGTTCTCTTCTCGCGGTAAATGCTGGAACTTACAATCGGGGAGGGCCTGCACCAGATTCCCGAGGTAGAATAAGTAGGGTTTCAACCGTTCTTCCTTTAATTCCCATTCTCCTTGCATCTTTCGGACTACCAACATTGAGTCTCCGTAGATCTCCATATTCTTAGCCTTCAAGGTTATCAATGCAGTCAGTCCGAAGGCACATGCTTCATATTCGACCATGTTGTTGGTTACTCTGAACGTCAACCTCTTGGCCATAGGCAATGTTTCTCCTTCGGGGGTTACTATCACGATCCCTATTCCGGCTCATTTGCAATTTACCACTCCGTCGAAATACATCTTCCATCATTGGACCGTTATTGCCTGGATCTCCTCGTCTGGGAATTCAAACTTGTATTGGTCTCCCTCTATAGGTTGTAATGCAAGGAACTCTGCTACGGCTCGCCCTTTGATTACTTTAGAAGTGAGATATTCAACATCAAACTCTGTCTGCAATACCAACAATCTGCCTAACTTCCCTACTAGCAAAGGCACCGAATGCAGATACTTCAAAGGATTCTCCTTTGCTGCCACTTGGATCTTGTAAGATTGGAAGTAATGACGCAATTTTCTGGACGCCCACACTACTGCCAAACAGATCTTCTCTACTTCCTGATAGCGAGCTTCATACAGAAGCATCTTCTTACTGAGGTAATAGACTGCATGCTCTACCCCCATCTCATCTGGTTGTACCATCATCGCCCCCAGCATTTCGGGTTCAATGGCCAAATATAGTACTATGGGTTTTCCTAGTCTTGGAGGTTTCAAGAAAGGAGGTTTCACCAAATATTCTCTGATTTTGTCGAAGGCTTCTTGGCATTGCTCATTCCATTTCACTGGCTGGTCTTTCCTTTGTAATTTGAATATAGGTTCGCATACTGACGTCAACTTGGCGATGAACCGACTGATGTACTGAATTTTCCCAAGGAATGCTCTGACTTCTTTCTCTGTCTTCGGCACTGGCATCTCGGTGATCACTTTGATCTTCTCAAGGTCTACTTCTATTCCTCTCATTCCTATCGTGTGACCTAACAACTTGCCTTACGTTACCCAGAACACACACTTCTTGGGATTTAGTCGCAGGTTGTATTTGTCGACTCGTTCAAGGAACTTTTCCAGTGCTTCTATGTGTCCGCTTCTTGTCTCCGACTTCACCATCATGTCATCCACATATACTTCAATTTCCTTATGCATCAAGTCGTGGAATAATATGGTGGCCATCCGCTGGTAAGTGACTCTCGCATTCTTGAGCCCAAACGACATAACCTTATAGCAATACGTACCTCATTCCGTGACAAAGGCAGTCTTATGCTTGTCTTCTTCAGCCATAAGAACCTGATTATATCCTGAGAACCCATCCGTGAATGAGTACATGGCAGATAAAGCCGCACATCGACTAGCACGTCTATATGGGGTAAGGGAAAATCATCATTCGGGCAAGCTTTGTTAAGGTCTCTGTAATCCACGCACATTCTGACCTTCCCATCTTTCTTCGGCACTGGCACAATATTTGCCAACTACTCAGGGTATTTCACCACTTCTAGAAATCCCACATCTATCTGTTTATTATTATTATTATTATTATTATAATATATATAATATATTTTGGAGAACCCACCAAGATTTTATATATATAATATTTTATATATATTATATTGGAGGTCCTATCAAGATTTTATATGTATATAATATTATTATAATATATTTATATATTAATTAAAATAAAATAAAATAAAAAGGTTGCCATCACCTATAGGTGGATGGCAACATTTGAAAAAAATATATATAATTAAAAAAAAAAGGAGATTTAAAATTTACAAACTTGGAAATTGCAAGTTTGCAAGTTGGAAGAAAATGTGTCGAACACCTCTATAAATAAAAGTGCTCAACAGTTCAAAAATCAATCTGAAATCTATACTTCTTTTTGAAGATTTGTGGAGTTTCAGCTATTGTGCATTTTATTTTTCAAGTTTTGTTGTAATTTTTTCCTTTCGCTGATAAAATTATATGTGTTTTTATTCAAAGCATGAGTAGCTAATTTCATTCTATTGGGGTAAAGGGTTAAACTCTTAATATAAGAATATAAATTACTCTTACATATATTATAATATATGAATTGTAATATGTAGACTGATATTTAATCTACTGTTATATTTGTGGGTGTCTTGATTCGCTGTAGACAGTCTCATATTGGTTGACACAGTTAATAATTTACCCATATTATATGAAAGAGTAATTTAAAACTGAACTAATTATTTGTAACATCCCCAATCTGAGAGATGTTATCGGTAGAGGATAGATCGTTCTAACCCCATAAGCCTCTGACTTTCTAGCCATAAAAAACACTAATATTCTTTACTTTAATTTATTTTATTATATGTGGGACCGTAGCCCAAACTCAAAATCATTATATACAAACTCTACACCTGAATCTGAAAATTCAAATACAAACTTTTACAACGACTGCCT